>CABFWB010003920.1:25125-51453 GCA_902151455.1 Timema bartmani
ATATATATATATATATATATTCTAATTCCTTTAAACCACTGAAGTGATTAAAACTTTGGGCAACCATCATGTCACGAGTAGCGCTACAATACCGATGGTAGGAAAGAAGTTCAACCATAGGTAACAATGTGACAAATGAGAGACCATCAATATTCACCGTCACCATCCAGTGGGAATAATGAAAATATGGTGGTATGTTTGAAAAGACACTCATATCTAGCTAGTTTTTAGTTTGATTTAGTGTCATTATCTTAATTTTAAAGTAATCCTGTTATCAGAATTTTTTAAAATTATACTTTTACAATACAATATTTATAATCCTCCATCTTATTATGTTTGTTTACCAATCCTTATTATATTTAAACTATCCAAAGAGTTGGTATTTCCTCATGTTTGGAAGAAAGAACTTGGGTTCTGTTGACTACTTAAAAGAGACTATCATCTACATCCTTTTATAAAAACAGGGCCAAGCAATGACATTATATAATAATATATTAAATAAAGAGCTGCTATAGTATTTTTAAAACTCAATGAAGAGTGTGAAATGAGATGATCCACAAATTTGTTTAATAAACCAGTTTCCAGAACAAGATTATCCTCAAGTACATATTTTTATTATACTTACAGGTCTAGCTGGGCTTTTTTTTTAGGCTACTCCATCATTGGCTTTGATTGGACTTCTGTTACTTTACTTTTCTAGTACTCTGTTATATTGTACAAGGACTATTCAAATAATGTTTTCATTTTATTCAATTATGATCATTTTGTCTTAATAATACAAAAGGGTATGTTTAAATTTTAATAATATTATTATAAACTTCATCTTCCCTTGAAAACCCACTTAATTAAAATATGTATGGTAAGGATGGGAGTAAGAATTGGTATGAAAATAAAACGTACACAATAAATTGAAGTAAACACTTTGGTATTGATGATAAAATAAACGAGAAAATTTAGCAAGTATTGGAAGTTTGGCAGTGAGGTCTTGTTCTTTTATCTCTCTCTCTTTCTCTCTCTGACCGGATCACAAAGGGTTTTAAATGTCGGTGATATACGTAACTATCACACATTGAGGTTTTTTACCCTACGCCACTAATAATTAAGAAACCATTTGGGAGGATATAATGTAATTAGTTTTCTCTTTGGTCCTAAAGCAGATAAAATGTGCCTGTTCTTTAAAAAATATATATATATATATCAATATCAGACAGTTCATCTATAATAGTGATACATTTTTTACAAGCTCGAATTGGGCATTATGTTTACTCTGCTTGCTTTTCTTTTGATTTGAATGACGTGAATAAGAGATTCTACGAATAGAATTCAAGTAGGCTCAAGGAAAAATGTCTAACTAAAGTAAAGAAAATAGATTGTTCATTCAACTTCAACTTTGAAATGGAATATACAGATTATAATGGGATGATAAGAATTCAAAATGAAATTTAGCAGGAAACACATAACTACACAACAATTATAGTTCAAAAATAATATGGTAGCGGTTCAAATAGGATTCTTCTATCTTCTATAGGTATCTAAATATTAAATGGGGCTCACATCTCCAGCAACAATACGTTTAGTTAATTTTCTTTGTGTTAAATAATTTTAATGTTTATAGTGTAGACATGTGTTCTAAATATATTAACACAATTTCATTTAAAATAATGTTATATTTTTTATTTGATATTTATTTAAAACACATTATTTTAGACTAATTTTCAAAACCTCTACAAAAATTATGACTAAACCTTACTTATTTATTAAAAGTAATTCCCAAAACATTATTCTTTATTAATTTAAATTGGTTGAAAAATTACATCTGGACATGGAATGTAACCCAGGACTTTTGGCTAAATGTATCACTGAGTTCAGCCTTAAACTATCAGTGAAGAATGACCCTGATCACGGGACGAGTACTAGATATCTCAGTGGAAAAGCATTGACATACTAGGGCCAAAGGTCCAGGGTTCGATCCCGTATCCAGGTGTCATTTTTCAACTTATTTAAATTTAATTTAATTGTGGTCCTCTGTATAGGGACAGTGCTGTAATTACAATAATTTGTAGCCTGAGTGTTGATATTCATTACTGATTATGTCAAATGTATCTATATAGCAAGATATTATGCCAATAAATATTTATTTTTCATAACTCTTTTACATATCCAGCATGTATCTAAACACAGACTAATTTTATTCATATTCGATGTTAAGTAACACTATCAAACACTCCAATAAAAATGACATAATTCTTGAACTTATAAAGTATGTTTAGAAATAAGATTTATTAATGTTGATTAAATCTCACATTTCAACAAGATTTAATATATGTCTCTCCTTTTACTTTCTCTCTATCTTACAGGCAGAGAAAGTATGGTGATCGTCAAAAAAATCGAACTCGAGATTTTGATCAATTTTGAAGTTTCATGACTTCCTGAATCCGAAAAAGTGGTTTTTGAATTTCCGTCTCTCTGTCTGTCTGTCTGTCTGTCTGTACCTCCAACTAGAGCCTAAACTATTTTACCGATTGAGCTGAAACTTGATATCTAGGGTTTTCATAGGGTTGCCCCGAGGGGTTTTTGGAATTGGATATCTACCCCTAAAATTAAGGGTAGTTTACTGAAGGGAAAAAAGAGAAAAAGTCGATTTTCTCAAAATCGGCTCTAACGATTTTGATTAAATTTCATTTATGAACATTAATAAATATTCCAAACAAAATGGCTACTCTCAATATTTCGGCAAAATGGCTTTAAGGGCTCCGGTCTGATGCGTAAATTAACATTTTTTATAATAGCTCCGAAACTATTTGAGATATGAAATTACTTAGCATTACAAATATGTATATATATTTATAATACAAATATTTTATTCGAAACATATTTTTATAAAATCAATAATTTTCAATCTATACGCAATTATATATATATTTTTAGCTTTTTGGACATTAAAGCTTAAGTATTGCGATCGTAAAAAAAACTAACCTGAAATGTTGATGGATTTCGACGTCTCATGACCCCCCGAACCCTAAAAAATAGTCTTTGCAATGCCGTCTGTCTGTGTGTCTATTAAAACTTAAAATTAAGGGTAGTTTACTGAAGGGCAAAAAGAGAAAAAGTCGATTTTCTCAAAATCGGCTCTAACGATTTTGATTAAATTTCATTTATGAACATTAATAAATATTCCAAACAAAATGGCTACTCTCAATATTTCGGCAAAATGGCTTTAAGGGCTCCGGTCTGATGCGTAAATTAACATTTTTTATAATAGCTCCGAAACTATTTGAGATATGAAATTACTTAGCATTACAAATATGTATATATATTTATAATACAAATATTTTATTCGAAACATATTTTTATAAAATCAATAATTTTCAATCTATACGCAATTATATATATATTTTTAACTTTTTGGACATTAAAGCTTAAGTATTGCGATCGTAAAAAAAACTAACCTGAAATGTTGATGGATGTCGACGTCTCATGACCCCCCGAACCCTAAAAAATAGTCTTTGCAATGCCGTCTGTCTGTGTGTCTATTAAAACTTAAAATTAAGGGTAGTTTACTGAAGGGCAAAAAGAGAAAAAGTCGATTTTCTCAAAATCGGCTCTAACGATTTTGATTAAATTTCATTTATGAACATTAATAAATATTCCAAACAAAATGGCTACTCTCAATATTTCGGCAAAATGGCTTTAAGGGCTCCGGTCTGATGCGTAAATTAACATTTTTTATAATAGCTCCGAAACTATTTGAGATATGAAATTACTTAGCATTACAAATATGTATATATATTTATAATACAGATATTTTATCCGAAACATATTTTTATAAAATCAATAACTTTCAATCTATACGCAATTATATGAATTTTTTTAACTTTTTGGACATTAAAGTTTAAGTATTGCGACCGTAAAAAAAAACTAACCTGAAATGTTGATGGATGTCGACGTCTCATGACCCCCCGAACCCTAAAAAATAGTCTTTGCAATGCCGTCTGTCTGTGTGTCTATAAAAACTTAAAATTAAGGGTAGTTTACTGAAGGGCGAAAAGAGAAAAATTTGGTTTTCTCAAAATCTGCTCAAACGATTTTGATTAAAATTCGTATCTAGGCGTTGATTAAGATTATAAATAAACTGGCTATTTTCATTTTCCTATGAAAATGATTTTTAGGGTACTTTACAGAAGCGTTAATTTCCGTATCTCCACAACTATTTGAGAAACTAAACAACTTATCATTGCAAAATTGTAGGACTATTAGAAATAAAAAACTTTTATTTGACATATATTTTTATAAAAGCAACAGTTTCTGAGATATTTGCAAATATATTAATACAATTTTGTGAGCTTTAGTTGTAAACATATACTACTTAAGTCTTAACGCAATAATTCTCCAATGCCATAGAGTAATTAAATATAAGTATCTAAAAAAGTATGTTATTTTTCCTTAAAGCTCTTAGGAGAAATGTTTGCATAGCAATGATCTATCTCCATTTTAGACTCAATAGTCAATATTTACATTTTTTATTGGTCAAAATGTATAAATGAATAATTAAATATCAATGCGATGACTTGAAGATCTGCAACACCTTATAAAATGTTAAAACTTTAACCAGAAATCGAAATTTTAATACGAAGTGTTGACCCTTGTGGAAGACATTAAACTGTTTGAAATGTTCTTAGGTGGACAAAGATGCGCCTCTTTTCTCATTGATTCTATATCATTGTATATTATTTTATGCGTGTTCTTTTGTGGAGTGGTGATGATACAATGTACATTATTCCGTTCAGAAATCTTACGAGTTTATAGAAAGAGAGAGAAAGTCTGTGCGGTGCGCTGTACCATTTATTTTTTATTGTATCATCATTAAAGGCCATTTTGACGCAATTCATATTAGATTTTAAAATGTAGACCAAATGGAAATTAAAAGTTAAATAAAGTATAGGCATGATTTAAATAAAGAAAAAATTGAAAATAAATGTTAAAATATGTAGGTATGATATAAATTGAGAGTAAATTGAAATTAAAATCTTTATAAATAATTCAGCATTACATTATGAAATGCATATGTGTGATCTCTGTATATGAGTATATGTACTTTATATTTGGTCCTCATTTAAATCATGCCTGGATATCTTATGAACTAGCCGAATTATCTGGCGTTACCGGATTTTTTTAATTTAATGATTGTAATTAATTAAAATATATAAACAAAATTTTTAAAAAACGGCTTTGAGTTACACATTTTCATGCAGATTGGCTAATAATTTTTTAAATTTCAGACCTCTGCGTGTGGTAGTTAGACACAGCTAGTGACAGACATGGCATGAAGGACATAAAAACTCTTTGTGGTGGTATTTATAGCTACCTGAGAAATAAAAATTTTATACCAAAGCGAGAAGTGAATTTTTAGATAAGTTTTGAACATTTAGAAATACCCATTTTCACCAACCTACACTGTTAAATCTCAAATATTTGAGATATAGGTATTTAGAGTAATGTCAGGCTTCCCATAGTTAATTAGCTAAGAGCTCTCTGGGCAGGCTAAAGATTGGTGTTACATAGAAAAAAAAAGCTTGAAAGTAGTGTTTTGTAGCTCTATCTTAAAACAAAGTGGCGGACCTCATTTCTAATTATTAGCCTACGTGTTAAACGGACGAAGCTATATCGAAGCGAAATTTCAGTAGCACAATCGGTACGGTGGTTTTAGCACTTAACAGATAAACATTAATTAATTTTTATATCATTAGCTAGTAGGAAAACATTTAAATAAAATGATACTGTACATATATCCGCTAGTTTTTCTAAATAATTATACATAGTGTGTAGTAACAAAAACTAAGGTTTCCCAAAGAAGGTTGGCTAGTACCAAGTTTTCACTTTCTTTGTTTCTTGGTTATTTATATGCCCAAATAGGAATCCATTAATCATAGAAGTTGTGGTAGTTGACAGCTAGTGGAAGATGTAAAACGATTAAAAAAAAGTATTTAAAAACAAATCGTTTGATGTGAAAGTTTTGACTAACTAAAGTGATATCAAATAAATATAATATGGTCTCGCAGGTAATAGGGATTTGCAAAGAACAGATGAAATCTGGTAGTTTATGATAGTTATCACCTACCTATATTCTTACCATTGATGGGGTATAGTTACACTGTCTAGTGTGTCAGGCTCACTGTGGATGTATAAAAATAGTCTTAGGTGCATATTTCACACCCTAAATATTTCTCTGGCTCCTTATTTAAAGTCTAAGTTCCCTTGGCGAGTTATGATGCACTTCCCACCGTTTCCAGTGGTCACTTGGTATAAGGCATAAATCTAGACACGTTTTATTTTTAAAAATACGCTAAAGGTTCCCACCTTGGTGTTTCACTAGGTATTCTTGGAAAGTTCTACCTTTCTATATTTTTTGGGTTTGTAAATACACACGCAGGTGGTTAAACTGTTTAAGGCGTCAGGATAAGATGGATTATAACAATATTTCATACATATTATTGAAGACAAAATCAAAGGTTTATATTTGTACTGCTGATTTGCAAATATTATAAAGGTTGTTTTTAGTATTTTGTCCGGATATTTTTAGCACTGCGTCTTACAACCCTTTCGGGCTATACGCCTATATGCTAATTTCATTAATGTGTTAGGGATTAAGAAGATTAAATTCAGAGGAAGTGTATACGCACTTGCATGGAGGGAGAGTGGAAAAACATTTAGGGAAAACCACCCAACAGTGATCGAACCCTGATCCCAACGTCTTCGTCACTCTAATCTATTGCAAGATTAAACCTTCTAATATGCGGCAAATGGTTTCTAACATTTAAAAAAGTATTTATTTTAACTTTTATTATATTTTGGTTTAGTGAAGTTTAACCCTTAACGCTAAAATAATTAAACTAATCAATGATCATATAAGAAAAAAGTAATCACCGCAAATATTTTAGAGGTAATCTACCTGCATTTGCGTGGAGGGTCAGGGGAAAAACTAGGGTTCTGCAAGTATTCAGATTTCGAGCTTCGAGCCAAGTTCATCCTTTAAACTCGAGATCGAGAGTTTTGTAGGCTTGTCATTTTCGAGCTCTCACTTGATGTACTTAATACTTAATACCGTACTTATTGATTAATTTTTAAAACGCAATAGTAAGCATTGGGTATTTAATTAAGATAATATTGGCATTTCAACTTATAAATCATTCGGTTACTAAACAAATTGTTAAAATCTAATATCAATTTTCACATTATTAACGTAATAGAGCTTTAAAACCACTTTCAACCGGTAAGTTTATTTAATATAGTCGTCCATTTTGAATTATACTTAATTGAAGTTGTTTATTTGTATAGACATGACAAAGCAATGAAAATAAAAATAACCAAGTAAATTACTAAATAATTGAATGATTCTTTTTACTATTTTTATCTGGTTCATTTCTAAAATAATATATGTTAAATTAAACATGTTATATCAAGAATGTATTATTATATTAAATGTTTTTAAACTTAAGATATTTAAAACTCGTATTGTTGTAATGTTGTTCTTATTTATTGCAATACAGATCTTACCAAACTTACCACATTTATATTAAAAAAGCATTTACTATTTAATATTGTTTACTAGAAGTATAATCTTGGTCATATTCTTTTTAATTTTTAAGTGTGAACATCAACTTTTATAAGCATTAAAAATTGAATTGGAGTAAATTTATCAATAAAGTAATGTCTAAGGAGAGCCCGTGCAACGCGCATGTGCAACTGCGCATAAAGGAATGGAAATGAAACAGAACACATGATGATGCACGATTACACTAAGGAATAATAAACGAAAAACAAACATTTCAAATTTCTAACTATTTAAGATGCTACCTTTTCTTATAGGGAAAGTTAAGTTACTGAAGCATATTTTGGGGAATTATTAGCTTATTAAAACGTAAATTATACTAACTTTTTATCAAGACAGTTTAGTAACACTCTACAATAATGTAAAGTGATAGTGAAGGGAGTCAACCTGAGAGGAAATTTAGGCTAGGCCTGGATATAAACAAACACTTCTCTATTTCTTCTTACACATTTACACGTACCACTTTCCAAACTTCCACAGTTGAACATTGTTTTGAATTCTCAAAAATATTTATTTTTCATATGAAGAGACATGAATGAAAAAGTAATATTTTTGAAAATTCAAAACAATGTGCAACTGTGGAAGTTTGAAGAAGTGGTAATTGTAAAAGTGTTTGAAGAAATGAAGATAGAAGTGTGTTTTTCTGTCCAGACCTAACCTATCATTTAAGGTTGACTTCCTTCACCATCACTTACCTTACATTATTGTGTAGTGTTTCTACACTATCTTATTGTAGATTTCCAAGCTATCATGCAGTTATTCATTTTATTACTTTTTTGGATAATTGTTAGTGTAATTTTTAATGTCCTTAAAAACATACATTAAAAATTACACTGAGTATTAGGCCCTATTTCTTAGTGTTTTTTAATTTTTTATTTTTTTTATGTGTTATTTCTAAATTATAAACCGATATTTCCATCTATTAACTTTTATAAAAGTATTTATATTTATAAAAATGAGTGTCATTCATATTATAAGAACATGTGTTTTGTATATTTCTTAAAACTTAAATTTTAAAGAAGTGATACATATTTACATTTAAAATAAACAAATATATACTCTTAACATTTTAAAGTATATTGAATATATTCTAAATCGACTCGAACTCAGGATATTTGAGAATTACTTGACTTGAGTTCGACTCGAATGAAAACACCCAAGCTCGCAGACGCTTAGGTAAAACATTTAAGAAAATCCTCGTTAGACCCTACCGGGATTGGAAGGCTGATCTCCCCGTCATCAGCAGGTGAGTCTAACACAAGAGTGATGACCTAGTCCATTAGACCATTTAAGCTGGTCCCAAAACAATATGTCCCCATTAAAATGTAAATATGGGTTTAAAATCAAATATATATATATATATAAGTTGCGATTTAATAGTATGATTCAAGGCCGATTGACCGAGAAATTAGGTAGAGGGCTACAATTAGTTGACCTTTGTGGTCTTGGGATTAAATGTTTGACCCAGGATTTGATGTTCGTTGCTACAAACCCAGCTAGTGTCATTAGATTTTTACTGATCGATAAAAATCCGTAGCACAACTTTCTTCGGAGGGGAAGTAAAGCCTTCAATCCTATGTAGGTTGTGGCATGTAAAAGAAACCTGGAAGGTATGGGGAAAATACCTTTCCTGGAAAAAAAATTGGAAAGTCCTTTCATTCTCACTCAAAGAAATTATAGTGTGCTGATACAATCGGTCGGTTTAAAAGTTTACGTTAAACACCTCAAATAATTGAAATAAAAAAATAGGTACACAACTACTCTCAAACCAAAATTACCACTACCCACCTCGGTGGCCACGTGGTCTAACGCGCTAAACTCGTGTTAGACTAGACTGCCGAAGATGGGGGAGATTGGGGTTCGATCCCGGTCGGTTGCATTAAGGGTGGTATTCCTAAATGATTTTACAACCTCCCTCCCCTTAAATGCAGGTGCACTTCCTATCAAATGAATCTTTCTAATCCATAAACCATTAGTGTAATTAGTACACAGGCTCATAGCCCAAACTGGTAGTAAGAGACGGCGATAAAAAATCTAATTGAATTGCGTAGCTATATATAATTCCCTTAGCAAATATAAAATTTGAAAAGTAAAATTATATATTTCCATCACGTAATAGTACCCGATCGGGTTATATGCATACAATAATTACGCTGGTGGAATATAAGTGAGAAAGGTTTAACCTTAGATGAATTGGACCCGCATTTGCGTGGAGAAATATTAGGAGAGCCTTTAGAAAAAAACTTAGTACACCTGAACAAGATTCAAACCCCGATCTCGCTCATCACCAGAAATCTGGTCCAACACGAGAGTGACGCATTAGACCATATGACCATCTAGGTGGATGCAATCAGTTTAATAATGTTTCATTTATATATAATAGTTTTTTAAACTTTGTTACATTATTTTAAACTATGATTAAATTGTTCTTTTCCACCGTTTTCTAAACTGGAATACAGGAAACCAGTGGCGGAACCCCTAGGTCCACATGGCCTGCAATGCGGGGAGGGGGGGCAATGGTTTGAGGGGGCCCATGAAAGGGAACGTTAAATTACTATAAATTTAGTGGAAATAAGTGTAATCAAATAATCTATGTCTTCATTATTGACAATTTAGATAGTTGATTACGTTTATCATCCCATAAACTGTTGTAAATTATAACTAAGCTATAGAATTATTTAAATTATTTCATTCGGTTTTAAATAACGCCGATTTTTTTTATCTTCATGCAGTCTAGCTGACTGACTGACAACGTTATCAACATAAAACCGAGGCTAAAACAATAATTATAAGGTGTGATTACTAAATTAGTAATTATTTAGGACTATTAATGATAACTTATAACATTTATCATGGTGTTAGATGACGTGGAAAAGGGTGCTCAAAAATAAATCTTGTGAGAGAGGTGGGGGATGGGGGGGCAAGATTAATCTGTTACGCCACTGCAGGAACAGGCACCACGATGGGCGCTTTGTTCGAGCTGTATTATCTACCTATGTGGTCCTTTTCCCAATATTATCAAGGTTATATCTGTAAATTTTAAATGGTAAAAACAGTAAGCGTCATAATATGGATGAATATTTTTTAGTTCCCATAAAAAATAAACTTTTTTTTATCACTTCTAGCTCTTAGCTACATAAACCTCACATTATTTTAATTTTATATTATTATTATTATTCTAATAAAGAATGTTTGAATTTCCAAGTCATCACCCCCTGCCAAAATATGAAATGGATATAAATAAAGGAATATCCATATCTACTCCAAAGGTTCAAAATCTTTCTTATTTCTTAAATGCTTTGAAAACAGCATCAACCATCATTAAAGAGTAATTCGAAATAATATAAATACAAGGATCACGATTATATTTTAAAATACCAACTATCCATGTTATTAATAAAAATAATATATTAAAGTTGCTTACATAGTAAATACAATTTAGTTCATTTTACTTTAGTTTGAATATGAGACATGTTTTTTGCGCTGCGTCTTACTATCCATTCAGGATAGCCAAGTAGTGTGGGGATGAGGAAATTAGAATTTAGAAGAAATGTACAAAAATTTGCTTGGAGGGAGTGTGATAAAAGAATTTAGGAAAAAGACAATCACTACCCCCAACCTTTCCACCCCCAACAAACTTGATGATATGAGAATGACACCTTAGTCAATGTGCCCATTGATGCGGGTAAATATTCACTAAACAATGAATAACTTTTATCATGAACATTATAAGAAAAATAAAAGGTTTGTTCTCTAAACAGAAATATTTCCACTAAATTGTAAAAATCAAGAGCTTTAAATTAGATATCCAAAATATTTACATCGGTAGATAATCGCAAATATAAATCTCACTTTGTAACGAATAAATGTATCAACTAAATACACCCCACCACTCCCTTGGCTTAGCCAACATTTTGAAACGCTTGTAACTAGATGTTTTCACAAAACCATACATGTTGTAGCTGGGCCGAGTGGCCTAATTATTAAACACAGACCATCCCTCCCACCCACCCCTTTCCACCCCTTCCCAACCCTTTAACCCAGCCCCAACATGGCCGTCCCTGTGATTGGACAGTGAAGGGGGTGTCCATAGAAAATACTTCAACCCCTGCTAATTGGCAATGTAGAGAGAGTTGTATGGGGAGGGGGAGTGGTCAATATGCAAATAAAGACTATGTCACTCTGTTAAGAGTAACACAACCCCCCCCCCTTACACCCCCAACCCCCTCAATAACATCCTTGCCCGCTTGCTGTGTACGCTTGTACGCTTGATGCTATCGCCTGGATACACACAATGAACATATTGTTTGAGTGAAAATTGCTGTTTGATATCCAAATATTTTTGCAAAACTAATATCCCATGAAACGTTAGAAAAGTTGTAATTAATTTAGTAGCGTACTTGTAGGTTTGAATATTACAAGAGTATTTATCATGACTTAGTCAAAACTAAAAAATAGTTTAAATAAACATTTTAAAAGAATCTGGATTGACCAAATACAAGTAATCTCTATTTATCCATTATTAATTTTACACAACATGCACCATTTCATATATATTAATTATATTATCAGAATCCCTTACATTTTTATCAGCCAAAGCCAAACTAATTTTAATTACACCAAAAAGATAGAACTAGGAAGGTAATTTAGAGGATATATAACCGTATTTACCAATAAGGAGAGTGGATGACGCTCACAGTACACTAGTACGGGATCCAAACCCCCACCTCCGGACTGGATGATTTTGACATTTAACGCTTAAGTCCAGCGATGTTGGAGACAAAGCTAACAAAGCCAACTTAGAAACCTTAGCTCAGTAATTAATGGAACCATATACTTGTGCAAGGATATTAAAACGTTTCATGAAGAGTGCTGAAATTTAATCCAATTAGATTCGTTTTGCTTCACCAGGTAACACCAACAAGTACAATCTTACAGACAGTGTGAGCAATATACCAAATAAAATAAAACATCAATTCAACCACTGAATAAAATATATTAACTAACTTTAAGTGATTGAGTATATATAAATAAATACCCATCCAGAAGTCAGAGAGACTTAAGAGAGGTGATTCAGAGGGGTAAACGATTCTTAAAAGTTTCGGGATTGACATATCCTGATTTTGATTGGAAGAATAGTTTAGCTCAAACTCAAACATATTATTTCGTGGCAGCTAATATTGATAGCATTTTAATATATCATCTGTGTTATTTTATTGGTATTGATATCTACAAAAAGTTACAGTTGCGGATAAAATGACTTGATTTATGAATATATAAAAAAAATTATTTTAATAGCTTTATTAATTACCTGATACTGTTCTTCCTAACAAAATAATCCTTTCTGTGGTTTTAACCGTGATTTATTAATATTCTACTCGTATATTGTGTATGAGTCTTTAGAAAGAGCTTAATCTAAAACACTCAAAACAATCAAACCCATTCTTACTAATGTATTACTAAGCGTAAAGTATTAAACTCAATTTAAATGTGTTATACCTAATCAAATTCAGTAAAACAGTCTTAGAAATAATATATGTTTTTAATTAGCTACGTCCAGAATATTACACTTAGTTTGTATGTGTTACCATTCCTATCCATTATGAATCCAAAGTAAGTGTATATTGGGAAGAAAACTTTGTATATATATATATATACATACATTTTTTTTAGATAAATCAGACACCTTAGCTCAGCCGGTAACGTTTCTACCTACTGAGCTAAGGGTCTCGGTTTCGATTCCCGGCATGGCCGAAAAATATATCATTGGTAAAATGTGGATTATACCCATTCACATTGATGAATTAACGGCTGGGGACTGGATGTTGTGCCTGTCCTAGTCTTAGGCTAGATTATAAGGCACATGAAGCGACGACAGGCCTAACAAAGCCAGTAGAGAAAAATATATGGCTTGAATAAAAAATTGATCTAGGCCAGAGGCTGGAAACAATAATGGATGTAAATAAATTGTACGGTGCACCGCACAGACTTTCTCTCTCTTTCTATAAACTCGTAAGATTTCTGAACGGAATAATGTACATTGTATCATCACCACTCCACATAAGAACACGCATAAAATAATATACAATGATATAGAATCAATGAGAAAAGAGGCGCATCTTTGTCCACCTAAGAACATTTCAAACAGTTTAATGTCTTCCACAAGGGTCAACACTTCGTATTAAAATTTCGATTTCTGGTTAAAATTTTAACATTTTATACGGTGTTGCAGATCTTCAAGTCATCGCATTGATATTTAATTATTCATTTATACATTTTGACCAATAAAAAATGTAAATATTGACTATTGAGTCTAAAATGGAGATAGATCATTGCTATGCAAACATTTCTCCTAAGAGCTTTAAGGAAAAATAACATACTTTTTTAGATACTTATATTTAATTACTCTATGGCATTGGAGAATTATTGCGTTAAGACTTAAGTAGTATATGTTTACAACTAAAGCTCACAAAATTGTATTAATATATTTGCAAATATCTCAGAAACTGTTGCTTTTATAAAAATATATGTCAAATAAAAGTTTTTTATTTCTAATAGTCCTACAATTTTGCAATGATAAGTTGTTTAGTTTCTCAAATAGTTGTGGAGATACGGAAATTAACGCTTCTGTAAAGTACCCTAAAAATCATTTTCATAGGAAAATGAAAATAGCCAGTTTATTTATAATCTTAATCAACGCCTAGATACGAATTTTAATCAAAATCGTTTGAGCAGATTTTGAGAAAACCAAATTTTTCTCTTTTCGCCCTTCAGTAAACTACCCTTAATTTTAAGTTTTTATAGACACACAGACAGACGGCATTGCAAAGACTATTTTTTAGGGTTCGGGGGGTCATGAGACGTCGACATCCATCAACATTTCAGGTTAGTTTTTTTTTACGGTCGCAATACTTAAACTTTAATGTCCAAAAAGTTAAAAAAATTCATATAATTGCGTATAGATTGAAAGTTATTGATTTTATAAAAATATGTTTCGGATAAAATATCTGTATTATAAATATATATACATATTTGTAATGCTAAGTAATTTCATATCTCAAATAGTTTCGGAGCTATTATAAAAAATGTTAATTTACGCATCAGACCGGAGCCCTTAAAGCCATTTTGCCGAAATATTGAGGGTAGCCATTTTGTTTGGAATATTTATTAATGTTTATAAATGAAATTTAATCAAAATCGTTAGAGCCGATTTTGAGAAAATCGACTTTTTCTCTTTTTGCCCTTCAGTAAACTACCCTTAATTTTAAGTTTTAATAGACACACAGACAGACGGCATTGCAAAGACTATTTTTTAGGGTTCGGGGGGTCATGAGACGTCGACATCCATCAACATTTCAGGTTAGTTTTTTTTACGATCGCAATACTTAAGCTTTAATGTCCAAAAAGCTAAAAATATATATATAATTGCGTATAGATTGAAAATTATTGATTTTATAAAAATATGTTTCGAATAAAATATTTGTATTATAAATATATATACATATTTGTAATGCTAAGTAATTTCATATCTCAAATAGTTTCGGAGCTATTATAAAAAATGTTAATTTACGCATCAGACCGGAGCCCTTAAAGCCATTTTGCCGAAATATTGAGAGTAGCCATTTTGTTTGGAATATTTATTAATGTTCATAAATGAAATTTAATCAAAATCGTTAGAGCCGATTTTGAGAAAATCGACTTTTTCTCTTTTTGCCCTTCAGTAAACTACCCTTAATTTTAAGTTTTAATAGACACACAGACAGACGGCATTGCAAAGACTATTTTTTAGGGTTCGGGGGGTCATGAGACGTCGAAATCCATCAACATTTCAGGTTAGTTTTTTTTACGATCGCAATACTTAAGCTTTAATGTCCAAAAAGCTAAAAATATATATATAATTGCGTATAGATTGAAAATTATTGATTTTATAAAAATATGTTTCGAATAAAATATTTGTATTATAAATATATATACATATTTGTAATGCTAAGTAATTTCATATCTCAAATAGTTTCGGAGCTATTATAAAAAATGTTAATTTACGCATCAGACCGGAGCCCTTAAAGCCATTTTGCCGAAATATTGAGAGTAGCCATTTTGTTTGGAATATTTATTAATGTTCATAAATGAAATTTAATCAAAATCGTTAGAGCCGATTTTGAGAAAATCGACTTTTTCTCTTTTTTCCCTTCAGTAAACTACCCTTAATTTTAGGGGTAGATATCCAATTCCAAAAACCCCTCGGGGCAACCCTATGAAAACCCTAGATATCAAGTTTCAGCTCAATCGGTAAAATAGTTTAGGCTCTAGTTGGAGGTACAGACAGACAGACAGACAGACAGACAGACAGACAGACATTCAAAAACCACTTTTTCGGATTCAGGAAGTCATGAAACGTCAAAATTCATCAAAATCTCGAGTTCGATTTTTTTGACGATCACCATACTTTCTCTACCTGTAAGATAGAGAGAAAGTAATAAGAAGTGTTGTGCACAAATTAATTGTTAAGATATTATATGATTTGTTTTGATAATATCAAAAGTGATAACTGAAAATTCTATCCCTTGGCGTATGAATACATAAAATAACTTTTAATAAGTTTTGTAAATATAGTTTTTTTTCCACCGCTTTCCCCCTAACCGATCGGCCTATTGAAAAACAAACAATAACATTGTAATCAAAAATACATTTCCACTCTATTCACAGATATCTTGAATGCATTCCCACTTTCTTTACGCACATATATATTTTCTAAAAATCTTGCTTTTTTTCTTCCATACCTCCTTAGTTTAAATATGCGTGTATCTCAGATGGGTTGGACGAGTTGTAGAGAAGTATCTTAAGATAAATTAAGATAAACTTAGCAAAAATCTGCACCGGAGTGCAACATAATCTTTTCTTCCTGTCACTGGTGGGTGAGATAAGTGTTTGAAACCCAGATGGGGTATTTTCCTCATTCCTTGCGCAAATTCGGGTAAACTATTTTAATTGCACTGTCCTTATCCAATTGGTGTTAATAGGCGGATATCCTATACTGGTAGCAAGATGCGGTGAAAAAGAAAAGTTTAATAATACCGCCATAGAATAAGGGCCAGTTTAATATGTGAAACTTGTCCGGTCCATTCGAGTTTAGGTAGGTGTCGTCTGGTATTTAGAATAGTGCCGCGCTTAGAGCATGCCGAGTCTGACTATGAAACTGTACCATAAAGGTAAAGAGAAAAGAGGTGGTTATGAAGAAATCTCGTATTCATATACGTGTGAATAGATCGTGGTAAAAACTAGGATTAAAATAATTACTTGAAAATCCCTCAGTTCAACCAACTGGAATATGAACCCTGGATCCCCCGTGAACGGCGACCAAGCTCACTTCAATGTAATGGTACCTCAGGCATGATGAATAACGGCCAGTTATTCATAGAATGAAACTAGCATCAGTGGGCGAATGATCTAAGGTGACAAAATCGTGTGAGAGTAGTCTGCTGATGACGTGGGACAGCAGTTCAAACCCAGTAGGGTCTACTCAGCCCTTACACACAATATGAGAAAGTTTATGCGATTTGTGTCATGCAATTTATTTTTATGGCACTAGAGAAGAATCTACTTTTGTTTATTAATAATCAATTTTTTAAAAAAATTAGAAATGTTTTCTTTAAGGATCTCATCTCGGTATTTAACAATAAAGTTCGCAGTTTATGTAGGATCTTTCTTTTGATATACGAGACTGTAAATGCAGCAAGTTAACTAGGCTGTTGATAGATACTATTACTGTAGAGCGAGCGTTATTGCATTCACCCAACTCTCCAATCCAACCCGTGTTACAGTAGTGACGTGCGTTTATTTATATTTGAACAGTTGCTCTCAACTTAAAATTTACATAAGAATACTAATAATTAAAGATATAGATGATTGATTAATCAATATATGATGCATAAAATTTACGTTATTTTATCATGACATATTTTTAATATTTTGATTAAATTATGAGAAAAAAGTTAAAGTTGATTTGGATCTTAAATAGATAATAATATCTTGACTTACTTAATTGAAACTTATCTATACTCGCCTATCAAAGCATTTAGATTGTACTTTTTCTTAGTAACCATACCAAACTACTAAATGTTAGCTCGACTGGACTAAAATAAATAATTTATGGTTCTTAGTATTGTGTTGAACACACACATTACAACTTATAAAGCAGGATTCTCTTAGCAAGGGAATTTTAGAAAACAATAAAAAAAATTTAGCTGTCTAGGATTGTTAATATATTACTATATTATTAGTGTTATCTTATAGGTATGGATAGTATCCATCAAAAGTGATAGTAGCTGATGTTCACATGGGCTGACGTATGAATACTCGAACATAAATTTAGTAGCTTGAAAATAATATATATCTTAGCTGTATTTTATTTACATAATAGTTCATGAAAGAAAATAATTTCATTTGGAGTCGTCATAAAAGTCCAATTTTTTATATAAAAGCTGAAATATAATTATTCATACCTTTAAAATGCTTTATTTACTTAAAAATTGATGTGTCTACACATTTATAAGAAACCTTAACCTAGGTTTATATAACTTAAAATAATGAATTTGGCTTCAAAATATATTGCCATGTTTATAAACTAATTGGATAGTAAAAACTTAGTAATTAAGAAGGACCAATAAACAATATCGAAATTTTCTCATTGAGTTATATCAAATGTTTACTTAAGCTTAATATATATATATATATAATCAAACAAAGTTTACATTTTAATAATACTTAAATTTATTATTAAAAAGTGTTGGTCCAAATATTCTGCTTCGTAGGAAAAACACGACCCAGACTGAAGAATATGTTCAAAATTTTCAGTGTCGCTATGGCAATAGTTATTAAAATTGAGATTAGGCCCACATTTTGAAAAACATTTCACTTGATATTGAAATCGCCTGGCATCAGGCTCCGAACAAATAGTGAATACGCCTAAACAAAAGTTACCTCTCCAGTCTATTTTAGAGTATATCCAAAACAGTTCATCATAGTCTTTCACGAGATAAAAACTAGGATACACACCATTTTTTCCCTTGTAAATGAAAAGGTCTTCAGATCCTATTATCGCGCATTGTTTATGCGACTTTTCTACGTGCTCAAAGATACTGTCGTATTTCCCAACCCAATCACAGCAGTGCCGGTTTATTTCTTTACTCAACCTCATTGCTTTACATTCAATGAGCTTATGCCTGCATCTGCCTTCGTGCAGGATCAAGCAATCTTTCACTAAAGATTCTTCCATACAGCCGAATGGTCGGTTCTTGCAAGGCTTCTTCAACTTGTTGAACAATTCCTCAGCCGGAAACTTATCTTTGCACACCGGACAGAGAGAAAGTGTGGCTTTGCAACTGCAGCACACACTGTGACCATTCTGGCAAATGTGAATGTTCGGTTTTATTGTCAATAGGCAACATGAACACTCCCTTACATATATAAGCTCATCTGAAGCCATTTAAATCTGGTCATATGTGGGCTTCTGGGAGGGCAGCGAAATGTAGTTCAACCTCAACCTATAAACAGGAAATATAAACTGTTTACAATGCGTCACACAAATTTTATTTGTCAAATATTAAGATAAACTCTTTATAGAGTGTACACTCATTTGGTATTTAAATATATCAGGCTCACCTTGACTGATTATATTATGGTCCTATATCTTAAATTATACTCTAGGGAAAACTAATTCAGACTGATACCTTTCAGGGTAACTGGAGGGTACAATAAAAACATAGCCACTTGTAAATGTTACTAAAACTACTTTCTTGTATTTATACGTAAAGTAAGAGAATTTGTAGCTATTGCATTTGATGTAATGCTTGTAGAATAGAGAAATAGATACCTAAAAATACCGTGAAAAATAGACCCTGTAATTTTTCTGTGAAGTTATTTTCTATAAGACTATGGTGAGCTCAGGGTATTGGTTACACCTGATGTTAGAAGAATAGCAGTATTTAGTAGGGGGATTTGGATAGGGTTAAAGGCTACAATTTCAACGGTTGGTCAAATTGACCCAATATCGATTGTGGGGGATAATCTTCTATGGAAAAATGCTCAGAAGAATGAGATAAAGAAAAATACTTCTGAGGTGATAAATAGGATTATACCTCTTGAAGTCCTTTGATAACTCTTGTTGTGATATCCTTGGATAATTCTTTCTCGAATTACATCACGTCATCATTGTGTTACAGTAAGAATTATTGCGATTATACCGATTGTTATAGTGATTATTGTGAATTGGTGGAATCATTTAGTTAGAATTGTAACTATGATAAATGCTCCAGAAATAAATTATATTAAAATTAGATTAAGGTTGAAGTCAACTAATTTTTTTGAATTTTCTAAAACAGTCTTGAAATTGTAATTCTTCCCCCAACGTCTCCCCATATATATATTTATTATTTTATTGAAAAAAGGATGAGAAAGGGCTTAACTTGCATGAAACGCACGAGAATTTGAGAGGGAGGGAGGATGTAAGACTAGTTATTAAAATATATGTATTACAATCTAACGATATTCGAAATGTTAACCTTCCTTCACCGGTAGACTAAACTAAATGAGCGTAACATGACCACGTGGCCAGCAGTGTGAGTAAACTTAAGGTTTTTTTTTATCACCGTGTCTTACTACCTGATATAATATGAAAATTACTCAGTTGGTGTAGGGATAAGGAAGTAAGCATTTTAGAGGTAATATACCCAATTTTGCTTTGAAGGAACGTGGGAAACCATTTGGATGAAGCCACCCTCAGTAGATGTGACCAGGATTTGAGCCCCAATCTCCCAGCCATCAATAGACAAGTCTAACACGATAGTGAAGCCTTTGACAATTCAGCCACTGATGCAGGTAAACCTTAAATAAAGAAAGGGAAAAAAAAACACTGTAGCTACACAACCCGAGGATCCAAACTGTATAGAGTTAATTGGGGCCTCGTATATTTCCTGGTATTGTCGATAATTAATGTAAAAGGTGGTCCCAAGGGAAGGGCTGTCACAGAGTGTAGTTTGGATTCTGATTCAATATCAAGGGATGTCAACCGTCAAATATTGCTTCGTTAGTGGGCTAGTCTTTATTACCTCAGTTGTACATTGCTGGCGTTGGGGTTCACAATTTCGGTATAGTATACTTGTCATTTAATATTGTGAGTAAAATTTATTTACATATTACTTCATTGATTTTTAATAAAGTTAAAATAAAAACAATCTTTCCTTTAACGTAATTTAATTTAATATAATAAACGCTAGTATATTTATTTTAATTTTGTTGAATGGATATTTAATTAATCACGGCTGTGGCCTGACAAATAGGCTAACAATTTAATAGTGATTAGTTTTAATGTTTTTTACTTTTTTATTTCATGGAATAAAGTAATGAAAAAGTGAAAAAAAATCGATCTTGAGATTATGATTAATCTTTAAGTTTTATATGAACCCGAACCCAAAAAAGTGGATTTTTAACCATTTTGTCTGCCCCCATGCCCATCTGTCTGTCCCTGGCCACGTATCCGAAACAGTTTGATTTATTTTGTTCAAACTTGTATTTAAATTTTATAAGGCTACAACACAAATATTTTTTATATACCCTAGCCATTCAATGAAGGGTAATATACTGAATAGTGCTTTTTTTTCTTCAAATTTTTCTAAAAAAGTACTAGCAGCTTTGTTTGAGATGCATATCTAGGATTTTATTGACATAAATACCACTGTATGTTTGGTTTTTGGGCAAAATCTTGTTGAAGGGTAGTTTACTGTTAGGAAATTTTTGAAAACTTCAAATATTTTGAAAAGAGCTCTAGCGATTTTGTTCAAAATTTATATCTGGAGATTGTGCGGTACGACAAATGTCAATACATAATTATATTTGGGGTAAAAACTCATTTAAGGGTAGTTTAAAAAGGACTGGTTTCTTAACAATTTGAACTATTTTGAAAATGGCTCTAAGGATTATATTATCTAAGGAGCGGTTGATCTCCCAAATTACACTGTTTACTTTGTTTTTGGGATAGTAGTTTAATGGGGGACTATTCTATATGATAATGAATAACGAGTTAATTTTTATAAATAAATTAAGTAAAGGGTAGTTTACTCACGACAAATTAGATTATAAGATATTTTTCAAAACTGGTCTTTAAGACTGAATTAAAAATGGGTATCCAGGAATAGGTTTTCATGATAAGTAAGAATACGTTTCTATTTTTACAAATTACAAATAATTCTAGGGTGGTTTAAAACTAGTTTATTTAAAATTAATTAAAATGTGCTAAGAATACTAGCACAAGTTGTTTTAAAATTTATAAACAAAATAGATCTTATTGTGACTAACAAAATGATGTGTTTTATGAGCTAAACTTATTTAAGGTTAATTAATTGAAAATTTTTTTTTGAAAATTTTATTCGAAGCTATATTACATAATATTAGAATGTTAGTGCGATTGTTTCGTACCATTTATTATTTAAAACCTAGCTTTTATGGCAAGAATAATTCGTGTAATCCCTGACACTTATGATAGGTAAATATGTTTGATGAACATAAATAAAATACGGTAACAACTTAGTAAACATTATTTATAATAATGAGAGTAGATACTAGTATTGAATAACATCAAAACCCAGTTTATTTCCAAATTAATATTTGATATTTATTGATAAAATTAAATAAGAGATTCCTCTTTATTTTAAAATGTCAAAATATTCAATCATATCAAGTAGATTATATTTATTTGAACATAGCTTGAGAAGTTTATAAACAAAAATTATAGTTCTCCAGATATTTTCTTTGAGCTTAGATTCCACGGTAGATTTAGAAATTTATGCCAATGTATGAATATTATGAATTAAAAAGTTAATAATTATGGGGATTTTACCTATATTTTAATGAAGGTAGAGTGGAGAAAAACCAAAGAAAAATAAAATTTCAGTCCTCTATGTCGGAATTAAAGCCTTAAATCTCCGTAACCAGTAGACTAGTCAATATAGATTTACCAATAACTTTGTACACGTGCCACAAGTGTGGACTACCTTTCTGTTGATGACGGGAGAAGCAAAACAATTTGTGCAGTAGTTTTCACTGGTGACAATGGAGCTCATTCAGGCCTTGTGAAGTTTAGGCGATATTTCATTCATAAGGTGACCTGGCGGTCTAGGGGTAGGATTCAGACTTTAGTGCTGGGAGTCCGGGGTTCAATCCTCGGTCCCGGCATAGATTTATCTGATTGCCAAACCTTTCCTTCACCTCTGACAAGATGTGTATTAATCACAACTTATGAATATGTGGAATTCCAAGCTTTCACCATGGTTCGAATCCCACGTTAAACTGTAGGTCCTCCATTTCATTTCACAGTCAGCCTACCATTACACATTGGCGTAAGTGCGTATAAACCGAACGGGTAGTAAGATCTAGTGCTAATGTTAATATTTCATTAATTGTTGTTCGCGGTTTAACCAAGTGGATGATATCTTATATTTTTATTACTATATATACATATGCTTTGGACAATTCAATTAGGGAATAAAAAAAGTTAAAAATGAGTTTGAAAATATGATTTAAAAAAATTACAATAAGTGTTTCATTAAGAATATTAGATATTTGTATTTTATTACATAGATTTAGCGTGCACTTTCAAAGCAACTGATTACCCTTCCTTAAATTATGAATGCAGAATGACCCTGGGCACTGGATGATTCCTAGATAGCTGGGCGGTTAGAGCATTGGCGTACTAAGCCAAAGGTATCTGGTTCGATTCCCGTGTCCAAGTGTTATTTCTCATTTTAAAGAATTCAACTATTAACTAACTTAACTCTGGAATAGTTACAAAGCCCAATCCACCGGTACTAAACTCATCAATGAAATAGGGAGAGCTCCAATTACTAAAAATATAATTATTTTTAACATACTGGTATCTTTTTTGACTTGGGGGAGGGGGAAATGACATGCTAATGCCCAGTTAGATTGTGTAAATAAAAAGCACTTTAACATAACATAAAACCATGGTCAATACCTAATAGGCTTTCTGTGTAAGTGTGGTGTGAGTGTATATACATAAACATTTATATAAATATGTATTTATATAAATATGTATTTATATAAATATGTATTTATATAAATATGTATTTATATAAATATGTAATTTATATATGTAAATACGTATTTATGTATGTAAATACGTATTTATGTAAATATATATTTATATAAATATATATTTATGTAAATACGTATTTATGTAAATACGTATTTATGTAAATATATATTTATATAAATATATATTTATATAAATGCATATTTATGTAAATGCATATTTATATAAATACATATTTATGTAAATGCATATTTATGTAAATGCATATTTATATAAATACATATTTATGTAAATGCATATTTATATAAATACATATTTATGTAAATGCATATTTATATAAATACATATTTATGTAAATATATATTTATATAAATACATATAAATATATTTAGAAACATAAATATATATAAAGATATAAATATTTATACATAAATATATATATAAATATATATCTATAAATATTAATATAAATTCTTAAAATATAAAAATCTTAAAAAATGTTCTCGAATACAATAATTTGTGAAGACCTTAAATCTAACCATTTAAAGCTGTTTGTTAGAGGAATTATATAAAATTTAATAGTTGGAAGAGTAGCCAACTAAAAAAAGTACCAAATAGTATGAATATAATAATTAACATAATTTTTATGACGTAAATGACATCTCAAACAAAATATAGTTTGTCACCAGCCAAGCCCTAAACAAAGATTTCAAAATTAAATATTTAACTTTAACTAGATTTGTACGTTTTTAAATATTTGAGGATTCGATAATAAAAAAAAACTTGATTTGGTTTCGATAAATATAGGATCCAACCAAACTTTAAAATAAGATTATATATTTATATATAATTGGATATAATTAAATAAATGACTACATAATATAGTATATATATATATATATATAAACTCCATGGCGTGAGACCATGATCAATATTATGTAACTATATTTACATACTATATATGTTACCGTCCAAACACTATTTCCAGTACAAACTAAGTTGGACTAGGCCAAATTGATACATCTTGCCGCTTTTAGGATCAACTGATATAGCTCGATGTTTTAAGGCAGTACTAGTTCTTCTTAACCCATATAATGAATCAACCTTGGACATGTTTCATCATTCACAGTTTGCACGCGAATGTTATCAGCTAGCCTAGCCTAGCCTAAAAGCGATATTTATAAGCCAAAATATTCAAACATAATTTGTACACCCATAAATATTACAGCCTGATCTTTTTTGTTCATTTTTAACCCTTACTTTCAATAAAGTCATAATTTTTGATTGATCAAAATATCGGAGTTTGATTGAATGAAATGTTTGCTTATAATTAGACAACACTTATTTTCCTTTTTCCTACATAGCTACAAAATAATATATTAGGGATTCGTAGAACTCACATTGTGTGTACATTGAGAAGTATTAATCACTGAAAATAAAGGATGAAAATAATTAAACGTTTTCAATGTTAATGGTCGCTAGAATCATGATCAAAACATGGAGAAATATTTCTTAAAACCTACCCGCTCCTACTAGGTCAACACTATGGATTTATTTAATAATATATTAAGATAAAAATTT
Source organism: Timema bartmani (assembly GCA_902151455.1). Lineage (NCBI taxonomy): Eukaryota > Metazoa > Arthropoda > Insecta > Phasmatodea > Timematidae > Timema > Timema bartmani. The sequence continues at coordinate 50,421 of CABFWB010003920.1, forward strand.
AATCCACATCTCTAAACAGCTGAAGCCTTTTTAATGGAAACTTTGATTTATGTATGGTTTATATCAGTTAATTCAATATTTATCTTTAGTTGAAAAAAATAAAAACTTCTACTCGAGTGTATTAGTGCATCAAATATAATTATAACGGGAAGAGTTTTGGTAAACCAAACAAACCAATGATACGTTAAAAGTATGCATAATTTGGTTTGAATTTTTTTTTTCTCTATACATTAGTATTGGTATAGTCAAAAAATAGCAGTTATAATAATCACTCCTAGCAAAAAATTTTGCCCATACGCTTTGATTAACGTTATTAATTTCCTAGAATTAAGAAACATATTTTCTCTCTTTGATTATTATTAGTTCGCAACTAAACCAACAACATTTATCATAGTCTGCCTTTAAAACGTTAAGTTCTCAATTTCAAAAAAAGAATTGTTTTTTTTATCGGAAGTATTATAAATTAAGAGATAGAATGAAGTTTTTATATGTTTTTAAAGCTATTTTAATGAACGATTCATAAGCGTTGGTGTTAATTTTTTCAAATATAGGCCCACTTCGCAATACAAATTAAGTTCATTTATGTTTGACCTGATTTAGGGGCTTAATGGTCTTTAGAAGTGTTTTTCAACGTTTTCCTCCTAATCTACTACGTCTCGTGTTATAATAATTATCTTAAATACCACTAATACTTTAAATTACAAAGGTTAACAGGGGTAAATAATGTTAAGACTTAAAATAGTATTATGAAAAACTAGCTGTTACCCGTCGCGGCTTCGCCCGACCAAAAGTTTAAACATTAGTATTGTAAAATTAATGTAAAATCAAAGGTTAGGAATAATCTTATATGTTATTCCAGGACATACTCAACCTACGTACCAAGTTTCATTCGAATCCGTTCAGCGGTTTTGGCGTGATTGAGTAACAAACATCCAAACACACAAACTTTCGCATTTATAATATTATATTTGTTTTATTTATAGTGTTGTAAAATTAATATAATGTTGTTCCAAGGCATACTCTATCAACTTAT
>CABFWB010003920.1:52144-68871 GCA_902151455.1 Timema bartmani
AAATGTGAATAGAATAGAAGTAACAAAAATACTATTAACTAATGAGATACTTGAGTTTGCATCATTGAAACGAGTTTGCTATCAGGCTGGTCTTTGTTTAGTTTTAGCCTCAGGATTGTGTTTACATTCAGTTTTTTACGGTATTTGTTTTTGACGAAAACAAGCACAGACTCAAACAAATATGTTGGCGAAAATTTAATGCGTTCTCATTAACAATTTTAAACTCTAAATTATGTTTTAAAATCTTGGTAAGCGTCCCACCAGTAGAAATACATTGGTTTAAGACATCACTCTTGTGTTAGACTGGTCTGCTGATTACGGGGAATTTGGGGTTAAAATTACTGTCAGGTATACTGACGGCTGTATTTCCTAAAGGGTTTCCTACCCTCCTGCAAAGCGAATGCGGGTAGATCTCCTTTAAAATGAATCCTTCCTTATCACTACCCCATTAGAACAATAATTATCATATGAGTATAACCTAAACATTTAGCAAAATGTGCCTATAAGAAAATTGAGTAATTAAGAATCAGACCTCACTCAAATCAGAACTAGAATCCATCCCAATCATAACAATAATTAGAATTTAATTTAAGATTGTTGGCCAGCCGTAAGTTCAACGCTTGTAGGTCCAGTAAATGATCACGTAATTGTATTTGTTCATAAAATTTACGTAGGTTTTAATCAAAGGAAAGAGGGGCGATTTCATATAAATTAGAGAACGCTATCCCACCCATGGGCTAATTTTATCGTGGTGTTATGTATATCTCTTAAGATTATAAATGCATCAGTATGACATTATTTCTAAATGTAAATTACCTTAAGAGACCTATGTAATAGAACCAATTTACTTAAAGAGTCGGCCCATTCTAGAGCACTTTACTGAAACTAAAATTTAGTTTTAGTTTTCATGCAAATCGAATTTCTCAACCTATTGGGGATATCCCTAATTTGTTACACTAATGGAATAGTGATAAAAAGGAATAATTTAAATGAAACAATTCATTAATGTGGAGAAAATTATTTAGAAAAAACATATTCAATCCACCCAGCCAGGATCTAAACCACAACTTCATCCACAAACCCAATTAAATGAAATTATCATTTAGACAACATGCCCAGCAGTGCAGGTTTGAAGTTTTTCAATAAAAATAAGTTATTTAAAATCAAGAGTTTCCCAAACAAATCCTTTATTTTAAACAATTTTGGCTACAAACCCACTAAAATGAAGTTATTTACTTCTCGCTAAAAAGTATCATTAGCAAACATGAAAGAATGTATAACCAGCAATTACCTAATAATAATTTATCCTGTATGCTATCGATAAAATAACATAGAGATTAGAGAAGTATTAGAGCTTCTTAAAAGTTTTATTTTACTAAAATTAATATGTGTTCAATCAAACAAGATATATTACATATTAACAAAATCTAAACTTACGTTTTAGAATGAATATCCAGTCTTGACAAAATGACCCACACTTGGTGAAAGAAGCACTCTAAATGAAGATTGAACAGCCTAATCCCGACATATTGGTTGGAGGGATACACAAGAATACCTTCTTGGTGTTTCAGAACAAAATAATGCCACGAGCTCTCTCAAGCTAAATGAACTAATGACGTTCAAGACCTGTTAGTAGCGTGTACATTTGTGGACCTAAAGAAAGTGACGTAGAACATGCCCCATTTAACTTGAAACGAGTTCAATCCCCTGTTCATCGGTTACGTATACGTTTGTGGACCTAAAGAAAGTGACGTAGAACATGCCCCATTTAACTTGAAACGAGTTCAATCCCCTGTTCATCGGTTGCGTTTTGCTCCGGTGAGAAACGGGCGGTTAGAATGAATAGATCCTTAATTTAGCACCACATCTTAGTAGCCGTTTGAGATAAACGATTATGTAGTAAGTACGCTAATATGATAGAGATTAGTACGGTTTTATTTAGAGGAAGTGTCTCCACATTTGCGTAGAGAGAGAGAGAGAGTGGAAAGGTCATTTGAGAAATAAACCTCTTAGTAGATCTGGGATTCAAACCCCGACCTCACCGTCATCAGCAGTCCAGTTTATTTCGAGAGTAGCGCCTTTGTCCTTTCAGTCAATGAAATGGGTGTGTGTAATTGATTAAGTTTAGCAACATGATATTTTTAAACACCAAATTTTGCTACCCATCTATTCCATTCGGATTTAATTACAATAAAGAGAAAGGTAGAATTTAGAGGAAATATACTTGCATTTGCGTGGAGATAGAATGAAAAATCATTAAGCATAACCCACTCTAGGTACACCAGTTCGGGATTCGAACGAAGACCTCCTTGTCTCAGGAAGGTAAGGTGTAGTGATATGTATAGTAATAATAATAATTCCTCTTTCAGAAATTTGAGGTATTGTAAATCCCACCCATTTCTGAGGGGATGCAAACTAGATTTTGTTGATATATTATGCTTAACAGTTTTGAGATGAGTAAGGGGTTTAACTGCTGTTTATTTATATTTTCACTGTATATGTTCATTTAGTTACAGTTTAATTATAATACCTCTAAATAAATCAAAACGCACATAGTCAATTTATGACTTAAACTTTAAAGTAAAGACATAAGCTCACTTTAAATGTGTAGTCCAGTATTTATTAATAAATAATCAATAGAAATGTTGTCAAAGGAATAAATATATTTAATTTGTTACCTCAAGAAAACTACTTATTTTGTGTGTGTATACGTTTACATCCATATTGTATCTTACATAGGATAAAAATATTATTAAGTAACAGATTAAAAAAAGTCAGTCAATAAAAATAGTGTAAATATATATGTACTCAGATATATACATAGATATACATACATATATAATTATATATATAGACAGTTGGGCTAACAAAAATAACTTTCATTACGTGTTCATTTAAAATCATCATTTTAATTAAACAATTAACCAAGTATATTTTTCAATACACAATACCTTATACTTCATGTGTGCTTGAGAAAGAAAAAAACCTTCACTATTTTCATAATGAGGACTAACTCTAATAAATCTAATATTTTACGGGTTATAATAATTAAACAAGATAGCGAACATTGGTTCAGCAGTAAATAATTATTACTGATTGCAATTTTATTAAGTTTATAGAATGTAATTTAAAATAATTTGTACAACATGATATTTAAGGCAGTCGCAGTGAAAATGCCTTATTTGGCACTTCACATAAATAGTGCGATTTCACTGCCTATTTTTTCCAAATACTCTGAATTCCTAACTCGACGCTCATTTTTTATCTATCAGCTAGACCTAAATAAATCTTGTTTTCTCTTTAATAAATTTGATATTTACAAAAAAATACAATCCTCGGTCAGTGACAAGAGATAAAACAAATAAGGCACCATGTTGAAAGTGTTTGAATACATTAGAAATTAAAAAATGCATTAGCCTACTATTATATAAAAATGAAATCTTGTTGATGTGTTCATCTGTTTATTGCTCAATCACGCCAAACTACAGTACCAATTGTGCTGAAATTTTGCATATATATATATATTATTTGGACGTTCGTTTAACATATCATAACTATAGATAAAATAATATATATTGTCTGTGTTGTGTGTATCTGTTCCTGCTATTACATAAAAATGAAATATTGTATATATGTTTATCTGTTTGTTGATATTCACGCCAGAGCCACAGTAACTTATTGTGCTGAAAGCTTACTTAGATATTTAACACATACCGTAGGCTATATTTTTTCTATTAAAACCCAACATCTGACTTCTCAAATGAATCGGTAAGTGGAAAGAGGATAACATTCCAGTTTACCTAGTTCTCTGTAAAACGAAAAAAACAGTTTAGTGACAAAACAATAAGTTTTATTGAAAAGGTTACTATTAGGTTCTGGTTTAAACTATGTGATCAATGTTATATAATCTATTGAATGTAGAATTAATCTATTTCTGTCTTAATTGACCACCAAATCAACAGAAATCCAAAGAGTAATTAGATAATACAATTCTTTCATAAGTGCAAGAAGAAACTATATATTTATATATATATATAACGAGAAAGCTTATATATATATATATATATATATGAAATGTTGCTTGTCTGTTGCTCAATCACGCCCAAAGCACTGTATAATTTTAGTAGAGATGGAAAATTAAAAAATGCCATGAATGTAGTGGACTTACTCAAAATATCCCAAAAAACTTTAAATATTTGAAATTTATGACGGTGGGTAGGTGAAATGGGGAATTTTGAAATTTACAAAACTTATGTAAAAAAATATGTACCATGGTATAAGATTGAAATTTGTCAGATAAGAGGTACCCCAAAGAATTTGTTCATCTGCCACATTATTTCTGTAATGACTATTGTCTAATTACTGTACGCAGAGGTCTGAAATTTGAAAAATTATTGTCCATATGCATGAAAATGTGTACCTCAAAGATGTAATTAAAATTTGGATTATATATACTTTAATTAATTACAACGATTAAACTAAACACTTCTTTGCCGGGCAACGCCGGTTACTTAAGCTAATTTAACATTATTAAAACAAATGTTCTAAAAAATAGGTTTGTATTGTTAATATCTAAATCCAAGTATAATAATAACTACATTTTAAGCCTGTCCATACGACAGTTTGATTATATATTTGTTACCAAACCCAAAAAAACCTGACATTCAATGATTATTGGTAGGTCGAAAAACATGCACATTTTTCATAAATCGGAGATTAGGGATGACATGGAAAGTGACTAAAATATATAGTTTAATATTAAAATTTAGTTTATTGCTTGACTAGTTTAATTTGAAGTGAATATCAAACACAATTATTTTATTTAAATTAATGTAAGCTTTATTTCTTCATTCTTGACAGTTAGGGTATTTTAAATCGTCATGGAAGCAGTATCAACAAAATAATATCAGGGAAATCCACTTTGATGAACGCATAGTCTAAGTCGCTACTCTCGCAATAGAATAGACTGCCAATGACGGGGAGAACAGGTCTAAATCTCGGTCGAGTGTTGGCTACGGAGTTTTTTCACTAAATAGTTTCCCAATATCTCTCCATGAAAATGTGGGTACCCTTTATCTAAATTAAACCTTCCTTATCCCTGACCTATCAGCGGACTTAATACATAAGCGTAAAACCCAAACTTATAGTAAGACGCAGTGCTGAAAATAATACTGATGAGCACGCGAAAAAAGGCGTCAGTCTCACCATTTCTAATTAGCTGGAAATAGGGATGTGTGGATTCTAAACCCAGCCAGGCGTGGTGAAGATGTTAATTTTTTAAATTGAATTCTTCCTCTTTGTGTAGATTGTGTAACTTTTCTCAAAATTCTAGTTTACTCGTTACTACCTCCTATAGTTTTAATATACATCTAGACCGAATGGTTGGTAAGACATTACTTAGGATAAATAGTTATCAAATTAATTACTAAAAACACTGCAAAACCCGCACCGGTGGACACAATAGCTGAAGGTAAGGATAATATATTCTGATGCATTGGTGATGGCAGGTAAGGGTTTAAATCCTGGCTGGGGTGTACTGAAATTATTTCTACCCAAATGTTTTACCACCAAAACATTGGTACATTCCCTTTAAATTGAACTTCATTCTTACCTCATTGCCGTAATTAAATGCTTAAGAAGCGAAAAAGAAAATGCAGAAGAGTTAATGGAAGGCAATTTGTAAAATAGGTCATGTAAAGATTCAACTTCATTTGTCGAGAGTACCACAGCGCATGAGCAGCGGGAATGCCACGGTTTTTTGTTTGTTTTTTCTTTATCCACGCTAGCACCGTCCAATAATGAGATCGTTTGGGAGAGTAGAATTGACGAGTGTAGGTCAATAGTTTACCTGTCATTTCCCTGATAAGGCTGTGGATATGATGTGGTTTACATATTTATACATCTATTTCTTTTCTGTGTGTCATATTCTCGCTTTATTAATTTCAGAAGGTTTAATTGTGAAAACACGTATTTTGCTTTGGTAGGACCACTCGTAACTCATTGTCAAATGAGCCAGATATGAATAATGAGTCAGGACTCGCTCAGTTTTGATTGGGAAAAGTACAAACACAAGGTTATTTTTTATAGTCTTTCTAAAAGAATGTGATTTAAAATAAATGGTACGGCACACCGCACAGACTTTCTCTCTCTTTCTATAAACTCGTAAGATTTCTGAACAGAATAATGTACATTGTATCATCACCACTCCACATAAGAACACGCATAAAATAATATACAATGATATATAATCAATGAGAAAAGAGGCGCATCTTTGTCCATCTAAGAGCATTTAAAACAGTTTAATGTCTTCCACAAGGGTCAACACTTCGTATTAAAATTTCGATTTCTGGTTAAAGTTTTAACATTTTATAAGGTGTTGCAGATCTTCAAGTCATCGCATTGATATTTAATTATTCATTTATACATTTTGACCAATAAAAAATGTAAATATTGACTATTGAGTCTAAAATGGAGATAGATCATTGCTATGCAAACATTTCTCCTAAGAGATTTAAGGAAAAATAACATACTTTTTTAGATACTTATATTTAATTACTCTATGGCATTGGAGAATTATTGCGTTAAGACTTAAGTAGTATATGTTTACAACTAAAGCTCACAAAATTGTATTAATATATTTGCAAATATCTCAGAAACTGCTGCTTTTATAAAAATATATGTCAAATAAAAGTTTTTTATTTCTAATAGTCCTACAATTTTGCAATGATAAGTTGTTTAGTTTCTCAAATAGTTGTGGAGATACGGAAATTAACGCTTCTGTAAAGTACCCTAAAAATCATTTTCATAGGAAAATGAAAATAGCCAGTTTATTTATAATCTTAATCAACGCCTAGATACGAATTTTAATCAAAATCGTTTGAGCAGATTTTGAGAAAACCAAATTTTTCTCTTTTCGCCCTTCAGTAAACTACCCTTAATTTTAAGTTTTTATAGACACACAGACAGACGGCATTGCAAAGACTATTTTTTAGGGTTCGGGGGGTCATGAGACGTCGACATCCATCAACATTTCAGGTTAGTTTTTTTTTACGGTCGCAATACTTAAACTTTAATGTCCAAAAAGTTAAAAAAATTCATATAATTGCGTATAGATTGAAAGTTATTGATTTTATAAAAATATGTTTCGGATAAAATATCTGTATTATAAATATATATACATATTTGTAATGCTAAGTAATTTCATATCTCAAATAGTTTCGGAGCTATTATAAAAAATGTTAATTGACGCATCAGACCGGAGCCCTTAAAGCCATTTTGCCGAAATATTGAGGGTAGCCATTTTGTTTGGAATATTTATTAATGTTTATAAATGAAATTTAATCAAAATCGTTAGAGCCGATTTTGAGAAAATCGACTTTTTCTCTTTTTGCCCTTCAGTAAACTACCCTTAATTTTAAGTTTTAATAGACACACAGACAGACGGCATTGCAAAGACTATTTTTTAGGGTTCGGGGGGTCATGAGACGTCGACATCCATCAACATTTCAGGTTAGTTTTTTTTACGATCGCAATACTTAAGCTTTAATGTCCAAAAAGCTAAAAATATATATATAATTGCGTATAGATTGAAAATTATTGATTTTATAAAAATATGTTTCGAATAAAATATTTGTATTATAAATATATATACATATTTGTAATGCTAAGTAATTTCATATCTCAAATAGTTTCGGAGCTATTATAAAAAATGTTAATTTACGCATCAGACCGGAGCCCTTAAAGCCATTTTGCCGAAATATTGAGAGTAGCCATTTTGTTTGGAATATTTATTAATGTTCATAAATGAAATTTAATCAAAATCGTTAGAGCCGATTTTGAGAAAATCGACTTTTTCTCTTTTTGCCCTTCAGTAAACTACCCTTAATTTTAAGTTTTAATAGACACACAGACAGACGGCATTGCAAAGACTATTTTTTAGGGTTCGGGGGGTCATGAGACGTCGAAATCCATCAACATTTCAGGTTAGTTTTTTTTACGATCGCAATACTTAAGCTTTAATGTCCAAAAAGCTAAAAATATATATATAATTGCGTATAGATTGAAAATTATTGATTTTATAAAAATATGTTTCGAATAAAATATTTGTATTATAAATATATATACATATTTGTAATGCTAAGTAATTTCATATCTCAAATAGTTTCGGAGCTATTATAAAAAATGTTAATTTACGCATCAGACCGGAGCCCTTAAAGCCATTTTGCCGAAATATTGAGAGTAGCCATTTTGTTTGGAATATTTATTAATGTTCATAAATGAAATTTAATCAAAATCGTTAGAGCCGATTTTGAGAAAATCGACTTTTTCTCTTTTTTCCCTTCAGTAAACTACCCTTAATTTTAGGGGTAGATATCCAATTCCAAAAACCCCTCGGGGCAACCCTATGAAAACCCTAGATATCAAGTTTCAGCTCAATCGGTAAAATAGTTTAGGCTCTAGTTGGAGGTACAGACAGACAGACAGACAGACAGACAGACAGAAAGACGGAAATTCAAAAACCACTTTTTCGGATTCAGGAAGTCATGAAACGTCAAAATTCATCAAAATCTCGAGTTCGATTTTTTTGACGATCACCATACTTTCTCTACCTGTAAGATAGAGAGAAAGTAAAAAGTGTATTATAGAAATGCATGAAATAAATAGCAACCTCTTTTTTTGAGAGAAAATAATCACTTGATACACCTCGCTGGAATAAACCTGAGTGCCGGTATGCAAACTTGAGACTGAGTAGAAGCTAAGTAGAGGATCAGTGGTACACTAGTTTAAGTAGCACGTTTGTTTGAGTAGACGCTGAGTAGCCTCAAAGTATGGTCGGGAGTGACTGTACTAATGCGCGCTATCACGTGATTATTTCTTTCCTTGGAAAAACAAATTCGCAACTTGTTTTAACGAGCAAAACACACCACTCCCCCTATTTATTCACCTAGCATTCAATCAAGTTCGAGCTTACAATACACCTTTGATTCTCAGCGGCTTATGTATTCCTTACTTAGCGCCACGTGTTACTACCCGTTCGGGTTATACGCCTAAATACTAATTACGCTAGTGGGCTAGGAACCGGAAAGGTTGAATACAGAAGAAGTGAACCTTAATTTGCGTGGAGGGAGAGTGGAAAAATATTTAGGGAAAACCACCCGCAGCTCACCCGAGCGACATTCGAACCTCGATATCCAAGTCCTCGGCAGTCTAGCTCAACACAAAACTAGCGAGTTAGCTAACGCCAAGGTGTGTCACAGCGGTTAAAGTAAGACACGCTAACAAAAACATAAGATCATTCACGAATTAGTTAAAAGACTCGTCGGATCCATTATCTCAGTGCCAAGGAGCTTGAATGATTTTTCTTGTATTACTACTTTTCAAACCTCTAACATCCGTATCGGTGGGCACGCAGAGTGAGGCATTGACTTCACCTGGACTTAATTGTCAGTGGTGAGAGTTCGAACCCCATCCAGGTGTTCTGGAAGTGGTTTTACACTTTCGTTCCACGCATATATGGGTACACTTAAACTAAACTCTCTCTTCCTCATCATTACTCTATTGGTCTGAATAAGATCGATCTCAGTGGTCTTGAGGTAAAGTGATCGCCTCAGGATACAATGTTCACGTGTTCAAACCCAGCCTTGGTCAACGGGTTTTCCTTGAGTGATAAAGATCCGTAGCACAACTTCCTTCGTAGGGAAAGGAAAGTCTTTGGTCCCATGTCGATTGTAGCATAAAAAGAGCCTTGGAAGTAGTTTGGAAATACTTTTCCCAGCAAAATTGTTAGGCCCTTTTACTCTAGGGTCATAGAAATTATCATTTGCTATATAATCAGTCGGTTCAGAAAGTACACGTTAAATACACAAAAAACAAATTAATTTTTTTTCTTTAATATGCGCACTTTCTAGACGGGTAGCAAGAACGGTGCAGTAAATTATGGTTACCATCGACTAATATAAGGTGTAAGAATTAGGAGGGTCAGCTTAGATAAATTGCTCCTACAATGATGGTTCTAAATCTCTTGTGGACAATCATCTCTCCTTCGACCTGAAGAAATATTCCAAAATATCAAACTCGACTTCCACGTCATCGGTAGCCCGAATAGCAACGAGACCCACGCCCTTGTCAACGTGATCAAATCAGATTGGGTAACACCACAATTACATGCTTTCTTTACAAAAGAATCATTAATTATAAGTCTATTATATTTTCACGACTAAACGAAACAAACACTGAACTTGACTCAATGGACTTTCCAGTTTTATTACCAACTTAATATAAAACCCTGCAACGTTAGGGTGAAAAGTCTGTAACAATGGTCTATTGAACAACTTTCTCTCTTTAGTCATAACAACTGTGTTAAGGTGAACTTGAAGTTCCACAGTCACCTCTATCCATGGTGGAAATATGTGTCGGATATTTGACGAATCCAATGGTAGTTTTATTTATAAATATTACGTTTCAAGCCGAGGACATTAACTGCTCAAACTAATAGGTAGAGATCAAGAAGCTAATTTATAGATATTTCCCCAATAATAATGAGAAGGAATGAGGTAGGGTAAGTAGAATTTAGATGAAGTATTATCGCATTTACGTGTGTGGGTAACCACGCAAAACCACCTCTGGCAAATCTGGTCAAGGTTTGAGCTCCATCTTCCTTGACACCAACAATATCGACAAGGAGAGATTGATACATTTGTCCGAACACCAACACTTACAGTTATTTACTATCAAATTACCTTTTTTATGTAGCAAGAAAAATAAACGTTAGTAGGTATTACACTCAAATTAGAAACAAAAAAGTTGGTTTCGTCTAAGCGCAGATATTTTATTAGACTCCAGCATGGAAATAAATTTAGAAGTGATCGCTGAGAAGGCAATTACATACATGATTACAAAGAGATCATAGATTGAGTGCAGCAATTTAGAAATTATCATGAACAATATAATTATCATATGGTAGGGTTAATGAGCACCAATATTTAGGAAATATTTCAACTAGCACGAGACTAGATAGAAAATTAGGAAAATAATGAAGTAAATAAATGAATGGTATTACTTGGTTGGGCAGTAAGTTATTAATATCACACCTGTTTTCAATAAATGCAGAACTCAAAGCATACCAAACAATAGTTTTACTGGTTGTTCTTTATTGTTGTGATATATGGTATCGTTCCTTACATGACGGAATAAATTTAGGATGTTCGAAAACCAAGTACATAAAAAAATACCTGGTCCACAAAGTGATGAAAATAATATAGAGTTGAGGCTGTTACAAAATGGTAAGTTAAATAGCCGGTTCTCAACACCAAACATTGTTAGGTTAGCCAAAGCTCGCAGGTTAATGAAAGCAGGACCACTGTGGTAGTGAAAGAAACTTAAACCTCGTTAAAGGTAGTGAATGGCAAACCTAATGGGAAGAGAACAGTGGGAAGACCTAGACGCAGTTGGGAAGATAATAATTAGAACGTATCTGAAGGAGAAAGGGTGTAGTATTTTGGACTGGATAGAACTAGCTCAAGATAGTTATAGGTGTCGTACTATTGTTATTTGCAGCAATGAAATTCGAGTTCCTAGTGCCATGGAGTAGGTAAGTAGATGTCTACATGGCAATATGTAGGCTATATTTTAATTTTCATCTTGTTCAAGAAAATCAGCTCAGATACATAGTATAGATTATCTAGATGTTTTGTGCATTTATTTGGTATCTATTATCATTAAATGTATGATAGGTTCTGAACCTCTTATAGGAAATAAATGCCTACCACTGCCAAAGATCCTTCGAATTCTAAAACAATAGGAACGTTATGCTGCACAGATTGATCTAGCACTGGTCTTATCTTCGATTGAAGATGAATGTTCCCAAAATTATGCGTCTATCATAAGAGCTCCCACACTCTGCTAAGGGTACAGATATTATTAGGACAAAGTGTACAAACAACGTGTGTTGTGAAACAGAATTTTTTCCAGGAGCTTACAAAGCCCGCAACATATTCCAAACACCAGCGGCGTAAGGGTATAAGTTAAGATGGGAGACCCAAAGCCCCTTAGCTATTACTTCGAGCCGGCTCTAGCCCCTCCCCCTCCAAAACACCTTCTCCTTTCACCCAACCATATATATCCGGTGCTAACATCCTTGTAAATTTTTGGGGAAAATCGATTTTTGCCAACAGGTGTCGGTACGGAAACTCGGGAACTTTCCTCTTGCCATCTTTTCTTTTTACTTCTTCTGAAAGTTTGTGAGTGTGTGTGTGAGTGACTTTGTGAGTGAGTTTAGAGATTAAAGACCCATGATATATTAGTTTTGTTCCCAAATAATATATCATAAGCATGTTTCCTAAATATAATAGAACATATAGTTATATCAAACGAGTTAAACAGCCAAGAGATTTTAAAAAATACAATAAATATATAAAAGACAAATGTTAAAAGATACTAGCTGTGCACCCTTTTAAGCCCTGTGCCACCAAACAGAGCAATAGTAGAGATCGTTTGAGCTGAACTCATCTCAAAAGTTATATATGATTAAACTATTAAAAAAAACTATTTTAATGTATTATTTAATACACACGTAGTACAGTACACTTAAAACTACACACCCAAACCCAGTACTTACATTGTTTATAGTCGAAGAATGGGACAAAATAGAATACAAGTAGTAAATCTAATATTAATCATCACAACCTGGAATTTAAAGTGTTCTCCAATGTTAGTAATCCATAGTTTATTTAAACTGAAGTAGCTTATACCAAATATTTGGGATTACCATGGCTGGTTGTGTTAGCTTAGTGAGATTCCAGTTCGATACCAAACACAAATATGATCCAATTATCGTTTACAATCCTCCCTCCAGACGATTACTCGTGCAGTTATTATCTATCACTACCAAATAAATATGTCACTAATATTCATTGTTTCAGAATGTTCCTTCTGAGAAATATGGAATCCATCCAAAAGGTTCAACAAATTATACTCATTTGAAAAGCCCCCGGCCTAGAATATTCCCTAAAGTCTTGGGTGAAAACTGTTTGACTTGTGAAGTTTCACAAACTGTGTAATTTTTTGCCCTCTTTTTCTCGGTAAGTTTTGGGATTGGTAGCTTGTTGACAGCCATCTTGATATGGGGAGTAAAAATCCCTCTTTCCTGCAAAAATAGACGTTAGCCGAGAGGCTTCAGAGATAGACTCTCCACATATTCTTGTAAGTCTTTCTCACTCTCCCTTCTCTATTTCTCTTTTCAGTGGAGGATAAATAGGGTTTGGAAAATGAAGAAAGGGGAGAGAAAGTAAAGAGAAGAAGGAGGTATTGGAGTGTGTGTCGTCGGAAGGAGGGGGAGAGGAGAAGGATGAGGCTATGGGGTTCCTTGACAAAGGGGTTGCACGAAGTTGGCAAACCAGGGTGAAACTTTTCTCAAGTCAAATAAAGAGAGAAAGAAGAAGTTTTGAAGGCGATGAGAAAGGACAGAAGGGGAACGTAGAGTTACGCAGATAAAGTGAACGAACTTAACTGATAATGTACTTACAGCATGGCCTGATATCCTTTAAAGCGCTTCGTAATATAGTGTCATTATAGAAATGCATTTCTTCTATGTGTCATAAAATAAGAAAAGAAGAAAAGAGAGGAAAGAGAATGATAGATTTGTTTTAAAGCGATGGCTCAATATGTCATCTACATGCTACCTAACCAATAACACTTTATTTTTTAATGAAGTGAAATGTATTGTCCAAAATGTAAAGGTGGATTTTGAATATTCTTGAATTCACTATATTTACTTTCTAGAGGACAATAGTGCATGTTGACTATAGGTCTATACTATTACAATAACAAACATTGCTTTATTAAATGTGTGAGGGAGCTATTTTTATAATAATCATGATTCAATGTTTGATAACACCGTGTGTACCTAAGGTGGGATGTAGATTGTTGGTGAGGGCGAGTTAAGGTTCATATTTTTAAAGTTTTTGTAGTGAAAAGACATTTTGGCCAAACTAAATAAAATGTAAAGTTTCAGTAAATACGTTTAGTTTAATTTTATACAAATAGTTACTCATCACTTTATTAATATTCGCTATGTTTATCGTAGTATTCGACTATAAACTTCAAAAATGAGATAAACTAAACGGATATACGGATATTTTTTTCCCCAAAACAGATTATTGCTATAAAAACAGCAAAATTATGGTCCTCATATCAGATTTCCTTCCATCCCAACTTAATTCTAAATGTTAACCAAATTCGATAGAAAATTTTAGGCTACAGATCTTTAGCTTTAAATCAAATCACTAGAAATTGGCCATAGGCCTATGTCACGTCATTCCCAGTTTTTAACATTAAATTTATTTCTAATTTATTTTAGATAAATTTAGTAGATCATATCCCAGAACCTAGAGTGAGTACAAACTAATACGGGTATATATGTGAACAAAGGCGTAGTTTTCGTCCCAGTTTTTGAGGAGGAGATTGGGATTATAGTTCTGGTTTTAGCTATCCAAATAATCTCCATAAAAATGAATATTTAGAGGTAAGGATGAACTATCAACAAGTAAAAAATATAAATAAAGAGATAGAGAGGAAAGTATGATATATCAACAAGTGAAATAGGTATATAAATGGAATACTAATAAGAAAAACATAACATTTTAATGTAAATAGAAAATAGGTTATTAACAAAGTTGGCCTTTATTACTAGCTATTTGATGTTGTACACGGCTCTTACACCAATATTCTAAATCCTCATTACTTCACATAAGGCAGACCATTAGTATTAATTAGGCAGGTAGAGAGGCCTCCTAGGATATCCGATAGTTCAGACATGCAAATAATGACCACAGTTCATAAGAGAGGTTTATTCTTAATCTTTATGAGAAGCCTTAACAGAAATTACTTCAAGGGCCCAACTTACCCTATTATGAAAAATAAAGTTGACAACGAGTATGTTAACAAACCCAACATCCAATACAGGCATAGCAACAGGGATAACAAGTTGAAACACTTTATTTATGAGAAAGGGATAAGAGATGACCTTAAGGGTCCCACCTACATTGAGTTGATAATATCAACATAGTCAACACAAATAACTACATAGTTTGAGCTAAGTGCATATATCCACCTCAAACACATACTTGAATAGCCTTGAAGAGTCAAAAGAAACTTAAAGAATCTGTACAATATCGATATTATAAATAATTAAACATAAAATAACAAAATAATCAAGGATTTAGTGAGTCATACGTTTCAACTGGCTATTCAAATAATACTTTAACTAAAAGAGGCAAGTTGATGAATAACAAATCGTGCACAAGGCAACATTATATTGAAATTGAAGGGTCAGAACCAAATACATTACTTTCTCTAACCTTAGCAAGTTAGCATAATTACCCTATATAAATAATAAGTTAAATTTAACGTGCTACATCAGTGTCTCCTATGGTGATTAAACTGCACAAAATCGGCAACATAAATCAGTTCGATATTTGAGTACTACTTGATACGAGTTTACTCAACTTCTTACAATCATAACCCATTAGATCAACCAGTTCCCGGTATTTTAAGTCCAATAATGACTCAATGTCTGATGAGTCGTTGACATATTCACGGCTAGACGAATATATGAATCCAACCTCGACCCTTATGGGAAGGGGGCTGTTCATTGTCGTCTTCTCCAGCAATCTAAATCGTCGTTGGCCAAGTTGGTCGACAGCTCTTCTAATTCTGTTTATGAACCGTGGCTGCAAGTCTTGGGTTTCGAGTAGGCGACCAGTCACGAAGGGCATTCAAGCCTGATGAACTGCTTTACCGTTGCCTAGTAGATGCCCGAGTCTGCGCAGAGTGTTAACGCTGTCACTCAGACGATGATGGAGGACATGCGTCGACCTGGAGACAGTCGGCTAGCATCTCGTGTTCCCATTGCGACCACCACTGTAGCTCTAGCCAGGACTACAAGCGCGTTTTTTCCTGACATGGGGCAGCACCGATTGTTGGGAACATTAGAAAATAATCAAGATAGTGGCAAACATAAGGAACATTATTGAAATAGAGAATAATGTGAGAATTCCCAGAAGTAATTAGGGCGATATTTGGTAGGTTTTGGAAAATTAGGTCAGATGCGTACTAGAACTTGTATAACATACTAAGGATCAAACTTACACTCTATAGTTAAATTTCCTCATAAATATAACTTCTCCATTTATGTAGGTATGTGGATAGGCTGAGTAGGACAGGATGGTATCTGTAAAATCAAACAAATATTTGAAAGGTCAGAAAAAAATTGTCATAAGTAGTTGGGCTAGCCCAGCTAACTACATTTACCAAACAATACTCAGCAAGAAAACAAATAACCACAACTTTAATTTCTATCCAAATTTCGATACAAAACTGCCATAATTTCTTTACTTCAATTCTCTCCGTATTTTACGTAAGAAATTTCAATATTTTCAGACAATTTAGACTGAAGGAATGTGATCTGATTTTTTATAAAATTACGAGTATAAACTCATATAAACGCTGTTAGAAATGGGATGATTTAATGAGTGATGGGGATTATGTAATCAGCCGCTATGCAATATTATCTTTAGGTGAAGGAAATATAATAATAATAATAATAATAATAATAATAATAATAATATTAATAATAATAATAATAATAATAATTGACTTTAATGGCGAAGTTAAGGCTACCGCCTTTTCTTACACTTAACCAATACAATTAAAATGAAATTTAACAAAAT
>CABFWB010003921.1:0-32079 GCA_902151455.1 Timema bartmani
CACCGCACCGCACCGCATTTTCTAACAAGTGGCTACACCGTATCGCACCGCACCACATTTTCTAACAAGTGGCTACACTGCACCACACCGTATCGCATTTTCTAACAAGTGGCTACACTGCACCGCACCGTATCGCATTTTCTAACAAGTGGGTACACCGCACCGCACCGCAAAAGTGCGGAGCAATGCTCTCTCGACGATTCGTCCGCGCCGGTGCAGTGCGGTGCGGTGCAGTGTAGCCACTTGTTAGAAAATGCGATACGGTGCGGTGCAGTGTAGCCACTTGTTAGAAAATGCGGTGCGGTGCGGACCGTGTAGCCACTTTTTAGAAAATGCGGTGCGGTACGGTGCGTTGCGGTGTAGCCGGAGCTTTACAAACTAACATCAATCCTTGACATCAACACGTCATGAGATGGACAAGGTCACGCCGCCATTAAATACAAGACGAGAAGGTTGGATTCTCTATTACACTTCAATTGTACTAAAAGCTTCTGGACAGATGTTATGTAGGTTTACTTGAAACTCCCTTCAATTACTCTCAGCTTACATAATTATATTATCCATCATCATCTGCCTTTTACTGCCCATAGGGTTTCATCTGTACTGTCCATGTTTCTTTATTTTTAATGTTTTTTTGCACGCATGCAATAAAAAAACTACTACTACAATAATCTGGTAGGAATTAAGAAAATAGAAATCAAAGGAAGTGTACCCGCATTTGCATGGAGGTAGAGGAGGAAGTTTACTAGGAAAAGCCTCTAAAGTACCCCCGACCAAGATTCGAAGTCCTGCTTCGCAGTCAGCGGCAAACCAGAGTAGACGAGTCCAACACCTTTTTTGTACGTGGCCACCAGTGTGAATATTAAAATAGCAAATTATCAACCTTTATATTTACACTAAGTACATTATTTGCTCTTTCCAAATACATTATTATTATTATTATTGTTATTGAGTAGGCCTACAACTTGTTTTATTCCTGTTTACAGGAATACTTGAGTTGAATTTAAATTAAAGCTAGTCCACCCAATAGGTTCATATTGCGAATAACCCCCTATCATCAATTTTAATTCAATACGTACGAATTTAATTACTTCAATCAAGACTTATTTAAGGTCAAGAAAATATGCGGTTGACATAAAAAAATTGACTTCCTCAATATTTTAAATATATTTTTTGTATGATGTTATGTATACAATGTTTTTTATGGTCTTCTAACTGGATGAAGAAGAGTGGAACGGTCTTTAAATGATATGACTTGAAGAAATGATTTACCCTTGAAATGAGCCAAAAACTAAAACGTACCGAATAACTCATGCAGGTGCGCTATGTTCAAGGATCACGATTAAAACTATGAACTTACCTAATTCACACATGGAATAGGCCCCGCTCGGAAACGAATTACTGACTAGCTCACTCCCTTATCAACTATTTAAGAAATCTGAAAGATTCTCTTCGGTGGCCACATGGTCTAAGACGTTTCGACTAGACTGCCGATAACGGGGATATCGGGCTTCTAATACCAGCTGGGTCCATTGACAGTGGTATTTCCTAAATAGTTTTCCCCGCGATTCCTCCAAGAAATGATGGGTACATTTCCTATACAATTTACCTTTACCATCCCAACACTATTAGTGTAATTATATCAGGATATCCCAGATGGACGCAGACAGTTGTGAAATCGATGCTCTTACAAGGAGGAATAGTTTAGATGGCCACGAAGATAAACTTTGATCTCTGAGGCGATTTCTCAGAAGAGCGTGGAAACAGGGAGGTTGTCTAATTTCCATACAGAGCTTTATTAACCGGTGCAGGGACACACCCTCTTGGAGGATAGTCAGGCGTGGCACACAACACGATACCGCGAACATCAGCTCCAATTTACATTGTCCTAACATTCTTTAAAACACTAACACACTTAGAACAGCACTGAGACGTTATATTTCTGGTTGCTTGTGTATCTCAGCACAGGACCTGCACACTAACACACTAACACACTTAGAACAACACTGAGACGTTATCTCTCTGGTTGCTTGTGTATCTCAGCACAGGACCTGCACACTAACACACTAACACACTTAGAACACTGAGACGTTATCTCTCTGGTTGCTTGTGTATCCCAGCACAGGACCTGCACACTAACACACTAACACACTAACACACTTAGATACTCTACATAGTTTCTAGCTCATTCAACTCCATGAACACGAGTGAGTGGGGAGTTAAACAATAAATCAGAGCGTCTTATTACAAAATAAATATACAGTTATTTAGAGACTAACTACCTCTTTAGAAGCATCAAGAGAATCCTCGGGGCTGATTGGTTAGAGAGGTCAACTAGGGCTGAGTGGTTAGAGAGGTCAACTCGAGATTAGTATTAATAATATATCGCTCAGGGCTAGGTTTGGCTGCTCCGTCTCACTGTTAAATCAGATCAGACGTCAGGTACCCACGTAAGTCTCACCTACCATACAATTATATCTCCCTCTCTGTTGGTCTGAATACGCAGGCAGGCAGGCAGGCAGGCAGTTTATTCCACATAAATGACAGCGCCATTCATTAGAAAGACAAGCAACAAAGGTGCCCTAGCCAGTGGCTCTCCTACTCTCCGCCGGCGGAGAAGAGAAATGACTCCCAAGACTCCCTAATAAGTAGCCGGCCCCATGTTTTGGAGAGCCGTATAATTCATCATGTGTAACGTATCGCTGGTGACAGTCATTTTGTAACAATATATTCTTCATGGTAGGATGATAAGAGAGCGAGGAATCATTACAACACAATTAGTAGTTGTACTTAGAGCCCGCATGGGGTCTTTCCACCACCCAGGGGCGAAGTCGGTTGCGTCAACAACCCACGAGACGTCTTCTCTTGAGATCATCAACAGCAGCTCACCCCGGGAGCCCTCGTGGAGGATATAACGTCTTGTTTACAACGTGGGATGCGCTCACCGCTAAACCTCTGAACTATCAGAGCCATTGAAACTGATATAACACACGTGATCTACTCTAGGAGCTCCTATTGGTCCACCGCGCTGTGCTACCTGTCCGCACAGGTACACTAGTGGGTCAGGAAGCAGGAGATTAAGGTTAGAGGAAATATACCCACGTTTGCATGGATACAGTGATATAACATTTAAAAATAAATGTAGGCCTACGGAACACCGCATAAAACTATCACTCTCCTTTGCATAAAAAATAGATATTTACTCAAAACTGTGGGGAAATAATTCTTTCTTTAACGGGTCGTTTCGTCATCAGAGTGCCCTTTTCAATATTTCTAGAACTCATTATATATATATATAAGTAAAATTGGCCACGCATAATTAATTGGGTCCTGAAGCCAGCCCTTTACCCCAAGACCGCCCTGTCCCACTTACACATACATAGTTCTCGTATTATTTAATAAGTTATGTTGGATGCAATTTATGTTCCATCTTTTAGATATAGATGACAGAATATGTATTACTTGCATTTTGTAACATTAACTTTGCGAGTACAAAGTTGAGGAGAAACTGTATCTGGGGTCACGTGACAGAAAATATGAGGATGTGTCCAATGCACACGTTAAATCACAATCAAAAAGTGGATCAGCAAACACATTAAACAAGCCCTAAAATCTTCAATCCTAAATAGGACAGAAATAATAGGATACATTAATTAAACGCCCGTGTCTCTCACCACATACACATTACTGTTTTTATTAAGTAACATATTTGCTCAACACTTCAGTAATGGTATTACTGTATAAGATAACATATTTTCTCAACACTCCAGTAATGGTATTACTGTATAAGATAACATATTTTCTCAACACTCCAGTAATGGTATTACTGTATAAAATAACATATTTTCTCAACACTCCAGTAATGGTATTACTGAATAAGATAACATATTTTCTCAACACTTCAGTAATGGTATTACTGTATAAGATAACATATTTGCTCAACACTCCAGTAATGGTATTACTGTATAAAATAACATATTTTCTCAACACTCCAGTAATGGTATTACTGTATAAGATAACATATTTTCTCAACACTCCAGTAATGGTATTACTGTATAAGATAACATATTTGTTCAACACACCAGTAATGGTATTACTGTATAAGATAACATATTTGCTCAACACTCCAGTAATGGTATTACTGTATAAGATAACATATTTGTTCAACACACCAGTAATGGTATTACTGTATAAAATAACATATTTGTTCAACACACCAGTAATGGTATTACTGTATAAGATAACAGTCCATTCAAGTATCAATGTAACTACAAATAAAAACTGTTACGAGCTCTACCCATTGTTTTGTGCCGAAAGGTAATGGACAAGAGTTGGACAAAGCAGTGGCCATGAAACATTTGATTGAACATAATCACATTCAGAGGACAGCAACACTTGATGCTGTGATGAGATTAGAGAGTGAGTCGGTTTACTCCGCTCCTGGGGCAGGTGGCTGGCTAGTTAATACCGGTAGTTGGGTCCATTGCGCTTCATTAAATGCACTTGTTTAGTTATCATATTGATGATCACACGGTGTCAGCTTACATAGTGCTCAGTCAATTAACGGACGAAACGAGAACTATCAATCAACCTAGGTACGCCTGTCATATTTCTACAGATATGGCGAAGAAGCGAGTATTGCAGGGTGTTTGTGAAATATTGAAACAATATCAAACACATTATTTTAACTTAATTTGCCCGACTCGTATTTGAGAGGCTGGTAAATGTATTCCAAACCAGTTGAGGAATTCTTACTTTCCATCCAGGCTAGCCGCTCTGTATTAATAGTGAGGGGTCGTCCATGAGTCACGTGACGCTGTTCAGAGGGGGGAGGGGGAAATATAATGCCTACATGGGGGGAGGTACATCACAGTGTTTATATTTTGTTTTTTAGCACCACATCTTACTAACCGTTCGGGTTATACACTTACGTACTAATTACGCTAGTGGTTTCATGGATTAGGAAAGTTATATTTAGAGGACGTGTACCCGCATTTGTTTGGAGGGAGAATGAAAAACTTTTTTTTGGAAACACCCCTCCCAAGTACACCCGACCAAGATCCGAATCTTATGGAGTTATGGAATTTCTTGCAAGACTGACGCCCTAGACTCAGTGACCACTGGTGTATATAACTGTTAAAGTTAAAATAAAACTTATGGTTAAATAACTTTCTAAACATCCTGTAGCCACAGTAAAAATATGTACAAGATTAAATCCAATTAAGGAAATAAATACAAGCAACATTTCTTCTCTCTCTCTCTTTGTATATATATGTATATAATTTCTACTTGCTAATTTATTTCAGTGTTTGTGATGTATTTTGACACTCGACCTCTTGTGGCTTGAACAAATAAACATGTCAGTTCGTATAATTATGCTCACATAATTAGCATACCTGACCAATAAGTATTATTTAAAATCTATTTTGCGTTTGAGAATAATCTATGAGGCTCTAAAACTTCGTGGAGTCCAAATATATGTCTGCCTCTACACCTGTAATATTTACCATTTTAATTATGTTAGAAAAATAGATGGAAATATAGATCCTACTTATTTAAATATTTATTCGTTAATATAGATCTGCCCTATGTTACATAAGTATTTGGAATTTTGTCCCTAGAATCAATAAATTTCGGTTTAAAAGTTCTCAAATAAAACTCAATATCATAAAAATAATTTTATATAATTTGAAAAAATCACAAATACTTAAGCTCAGTTGCAACTGATATTGACCAATATTGGTCCAGACCTTGTTCTCCAAAAGACTTGAAACATCAACTTTGTGGCCTATGCCCAAAAATTAACTATTAATATATTTATGAAAATAAGAAATATTGAAATTGTAATAGAGAAATATACATAAAAATATATTCAAACCAAGTAAGAACTATGCAAAGCAAAATTAAACGTATTTGAACTAATTCTGTTTTACACAGTATTCTTAAAAACCAATGATAAAAAACTTTTTTTTCTGTAATACCGGTAATTGATACATGGGCAAAGGTTGTTTACCATTTTTAAAATTATAATTAATGTTTTTAGACGTTCGTGTAAAATATTTTGCTACTTTTATCAAATGTATATAAAAAAAAAATCACTCGCCAATTCGTTCTTTTAAAATATGCTTACTATTTTAAACATTTTAAAACTGTTTGCCCCATTTAGACAAACTTTACCTGTTAAATTGTAACCACAACATTTTTTGATGTATCTTAGTAATTCCGATTGTTTTAGTTTTTGAGTAGCAAACATAGGACATAGCAGTCTGATTGATATTGGTAAAGGAAAGGAAAGAAGTAGTAGAGCGTCGTGGAGTGTTGCCAGAGGAAGCAGAGCTTGTTAAAACTGTTCCTACTATATGTTCTCACCTACTCTGTCCTCATTTGACCAATCACACGTCTAGATACCTCGTATTTCCGTCAGAACTTGCCTGACCAACGAGTAGTGAAAACAATTCACAGGTACAACTTAAATTAACTCTGCCTACCCTTGTAATAATCCACACTACGCCATTGGAAGTGAACACATTTACATTTTGTTCGGAAGAGTAAGTAAGATTTTGTTGAGCTCTAAATTTTAGCAAAATCTTAATATATTTCATAATGGCCCTTTTAAATCCAATAGTACAACAGCGTGGCAGCATGAATGAAGGCACGCCCATTTTAATGATTGTATAGGCCTATCGCTGCTTTGTTTTATTTTTGAGCGTCATACATGATTTAATTTGCCTCTGATCCAAGTTTCCCAGCTGACAAGAAAAACTTATTTTAGTGAAATTATTTAAAAAAATAAAATAAAACAATTTGTGAGTTATTTTATTTTAACTTTCTATATTTTCAAAGAATCCCACAAAAGGGATTAATGAAAACTTAGCTTTTATTGAAATGTCAATTGCCTACCATTAAAAATTACTTTTAAAAACTTCATTTAACTTCTTTTGGGTCATGAGATGTATATATACAAAATTGTATTCTACTTTGATTGATAAAATGTTAACAAAAAATATAAACTTACGTGTGATGAGTTTCAGACCGGGACCTCGTATTTATAAAAAAAACCATAAACAGATAAAAAACCAATTTTTTTCCCATCTGGTGTTTAAGTATACTCTAGATATAAAATATCGGGGATTTGAGGACTAATTACTTGCCAATAATTGATTGATAGGAACACATCTGTTCATAAATGACATAGATGACACATGACATGTGAATGTATTATTATCACACACAGAGGCAGAAAGTAAACACTAATTTTACAGAATGTTAAAAGTTAATACGTGTCGTGTGTAGGCTTGAGAACATTTTAAAATACACCCGTATATGTGGACACGTGGACAAAGGCGCTAGTCTCGTCTTACCTGTTTGACAGCGAAAAGGAGGTCGGGATTTGAATTACGTTCGGACAAAATAAGTTGTATTTTTCCTAAATGTTTTTCCTACGATCTTTACACGAAGAATGCAGACAAATTTCCTCTAAATGATAGAATCCTCATCCATAACTTATTAGTGAGAGCACAGAATGGACGGGTAGTAAGACTCAAAGAAAAACTAACACTTTATGATAAAACCACAGGACAAGACAATTGCATTGAATAAACGCTAACTAGAACATTCAGCAAAATATTATTATTGATTTGCAGTTTTAGATATTTTGGGGTTATTCTGGACTCAATATCCTTTAAAAAGGAATTCTGAATCATCTCTAGTAAAATGTGTGCCTCTAAGAATAATAAAGATGGTGTGTAGATCGAACGGGTAGTATGACACATTGCTAAAACCATACAAAATGAATCAATAATAAAGGTATTTTTTGCGCAGCACACATTCTTGTCAATGTCTTGAAACATGTACGCTAGCAATCTTATTCATTTAGGTTAAGTGAATATTGAAAAATTCATCTCATTTAATTAACCGAGTCAAGGTATCTTTGATTAGATAGGTATCGACAAAAAAACTGGTCTTACCGGCCGGAACAGCTGCTAGCATCAGCCTATTTATTGAGTTATGTTAATGGGGGACTATAAATAATCCAACGATATGTTGTAGCCTTCGATTAATTTAACAATGATCCGGTTCTTGCTTTAAATGACTGTCTAGTAATTGAATGATGGGGCAGGCGAGGGGGCTCTTTGGACAGAAACGCTCATTCTACTTTTGTTCTCAACTCAAACTTTGTAACACACTCACTCACTCTCATCTTACTTTAGTTCAGGTTTAATTAGCTTCTTATTTCTTTATTTATTTAGAGAAGATTGTTTTATCAAAGTAAGAAAACTAAATTAATCAATCTATTTAACCGAAATGTAACACAATTTGTTCCTCAAAACTGTTGATACAATCAAATTTTCATGAGAGGGACCTTATCTGACGACTAGAAAAATGACCAGATCTACTTTAACGTATTAATACGTCAAGTAATGTTATCTACAGTGACCACTTTTGATAGATATTATCAGTACTTATCAAAATTACACTAATAAAATAATAAACTGTTGTTTGACCACAAAATAACTGTTTATATTTTCTAAAAGGCTCTTTCTATGAACATTGGAATTAACTTTACCTTTGTTGCTACAAGCTTCGGTGGCCGTGTGGTCTAAGGCGTCACTCTCGCAATAGACTGGCCACCAATGACTGGGAGATAGGGGTTCAACCCCTGTCGGGTGCACAGGGGGATAGATAGAAATCACACAAATACAACTTTCGGGTTGTTGACATAAGAAGAAGACCCGTGCCGATGTGCATGTGATACAAATGTCAAGGTCATTGAAAGTAGAAAGAAGTTGAGGCTCGAATCCCGGTAGGGTGTAGTGAAGACATTTTTCCTAAATGTATTAGCACTCTCCCTTTATGCAAATGCGGATACATTCATCTTAATTAGTCCTAATCATTCCTAAAATATGAGAATAATTAATCTAGTGCACAATCCGAACGGTCAATGAGACAACAAGAAATAATAATACAACTTTCTAGATACAGCCTGAATGTTTGTGAGCCGAGCTTTATATTCCCCGGCCACGTGAAGCTCGCATGGAAATAACCTCTCTCTCTCTCCCAACTATAGCATCTTGTGAGAGCACAGTGTGTTTTGTTTCAGGGGATCCCCCAGAATCCGCCGTCTCGGTGTGCGGGAAGGATCGCGCGGGATGTGAACACATGTGCCAGGAAGTGGAGGGCCGGCCGGTGTGTTCCTGCTTCACTGGCTTCAGGACAGACGGGACAACTTGTCACGGTAAAAACACGGGCTATTGTGTAGGAAGTGGAGTTCCTGCTTCACTGGCTTCAGGACAGACGGGACAACTTGTCACGGTAAAAACACGGGCTGTTGTGTAGGAAGTGGAGTTCCTGCTTCACTAGCTTCAGGACAGACGGGACAACTTGTCACGGTAAAAACACGGGCTATTGTGTAGGACCAGTGGACACGTGGGCAGAGGCATCAAGCTCGTTTGGTTTAGTTTTCCGTTGGTAGGTAGGTTAAGGTTCGAATCTAGGTTTAACTTTATCCAGGTGTTTTATCCTAGAGCTACGAATTAGTATTTACCACCCTCCCTTCACGCTAGTGCGGGTACATTTCCTCTGATTCCTACCCCATTAATGTAAATACAGTAAGCAGACACTGGTAGTAACCAAACAAATGAATACACAGATAAATATATAGAACGGCGTGACCTGTGCTGGCGTATTGCATCGTCATCTTCTAACAAAAACAAACAAACAAACAAACAAACACAAATTTTAATTTTTACAAGTCCAATTACAAAATGTCTCGTTGGAATAGTTGACCAACACCTAGCCTGGAAGTTTAACCCCAACTGACTTGTATTCCACGTGACTGGTCCTGGAACGTCACGTCACAGTCTCGTGCTTCAACTGTTTGGTAATTGCTCGGTACGTTCATCAAGTGATTGGCACAAAACACGTCATCTTTAGGAAGGTACTGACAAAACACATCCACCATCTTCAACCTACAGACTCAACATCCACCATGAATGAAGAACTCGAGATTATAATCCTCGCTTGAGGAGATAAACCATCCTTTAAAAAGTAAGCCTAGTTGTGAAAATGTAACAATTAAAATATATAATATAATAATTTAAATAAAATACATGAAATGGGAAGACAATCGAAATAAAAGTTTTCAACATAGTTCTGTAAGTTTGGTAATACAGTTGCCTGTGACAGACACGACGTAAAGATGAAATGTTTGTCAGTCTCCTAAACACAATATTACTCTCTCCTAGGTGCAAACAGGGGACAACTGGACAGAGCATCTCCCCCACCCCCTTTTAGACAACAATGGTCGATTATAATATCCCAAAGAGAACACAGACCACACATTAATCCCCCAATAATTACAGCTATAAACAGAGGTCCGAAAGTGTTGAGCTCGCAGCGACCCTCGGTTATTGTGGAGACTACCAGAGTAAATACATAATTAAATACCCGTCATTAGGGCCGTAATACCTCACTGTTACAGTGGAAAAAAACCCAAACTAATTTACTGCCGTGGGCAGGTAAAAAATACCTTTACCTTTCGGTTATAAGAGTCAACGTAAACAAAAAAAAAAATGTTTTGAAAACTTGTCACGGTTTGTTTGTTTGTTTGTTAACAAACCCTGGTTTTTTGTAGGACGCTGCACCTGCGGACACGTGAGTTAAGGCCTTATTCTGTCTAGTTGGTCCACACCAAAGAGGCCGCAGTTCAAATACCCACCTTGCGAATTGAGGCGTTTTGTGTTCAAAGGTTCCCACATTTCCTCTCAATTCTTCCTTCCTTGTCCCTACCTCATTAGCATAATATGCTCATGTTATATATACATGGATATCTAGAACGGGTAGTAAGACACGGGGGACAAAATGTAATAAAATCTCATTATTTATATAGTAAAAAAAATTAGATTATATGATACTATAGATTTAATATGACATATTTTAGAGGTTAATTTTTAATCAAGAATCCAAATATAATTTAAAATCTTTATTGATTAATTGATTGCTAAATCAAAAATCTAAACCAAGTTAAACAACTAAAACTATTACCACAATACGGATAATATGGCCAATATTTTATATATAAATAGGAAGGTGTAAAGCAAAATGTTTTCCCCCCCATCAAATACATTTTCCTCATACAGCCAATCATCGTTCTTCTAAAGAATATTTCCTCCCAAGGAACGTTTGTTTCCAACCATCCAATCCGGTTCTAAATTCAAGAACACGTTTTTGAGACAGTCTCGGTTATCTTGCAAAGAAAGGCTGGTACTGCTCCAGGAATTGAACCATGACACCTTCATAAGACTATTGATACATGTGGTGACAACTTATGTTCACACCTGTGCGCAGATATCGACGAGTGTGTGGATGACAATGGAGGGTGTGAAGAGATCTGCCTGAACAAGCCTGGGTCCTTCAACTGCGCATGCCCAGAAGGTCTGCGACTCGCTTCAAATGGCCGCCATTGTCTTGGTACGTAATTTAGTTAATTACCGATCCTCTTCTTGTGGCCGTACTAGAAGGTCTTCATGTGACGTGTCTGTTGGATCTTAAAAGAGTTTTAATGAAAGGCCACTCAATGTAATAACATAACTCATAATCTCTATCATCATTACATGTTGCCTTGTGGCTGAGTGGTCAACCAAGTGTCCTTGGTTCATTCCCAGGTGCTAGTGACGGAGACAGGGGGAGGGGGGTTATGGGGGTACAAGTCACGATTTTCACCACGTTTTACTCACCATCCAGCCAGATTAATATTTGTTCCGGATTAAACAACAACCAAGAATTTTGCAAAGTCCTCTAAGACATTCTGCAAGAGTCGACAACGATACTTTTTGGATAGTCTTTACTGTGTTGCTTAGAACGTTCCTCTCTTGCAGATATTAACGAGTGTCTCTTGAGGAACGGACATGGCCCCTGTCAAGACACGTGTACGAACCTACACGGTGGATACACGTGTAGCTGTGACGGTATCCCTGGCACCCAACTGGCGGCGGACAATCACACGTGTGAGGACGTGGACGAGTGTTCAGGTGGCACGGCGGGGTGTTCTCACGCGTGTCTCAACACCTTGGGACGTGTGTTCTGCATGTGTCCACCAGGATATGAGTTGGGCGAGGACTGGAAAACTTGTCATGGTATGTCAATTATAGTTCGTTGTTATTTACTTCGAGCTTTCCGTGTTCTACTGCGATAGACTGTGTTTGGATGTCCTGACCGGAATTCAAACACCGTCCCCTCAGGAACCAATGTTTCCTTATTCCCCGGGATGTTTGTGTCCTTGTAGATATCGATGAGTGTGACCTTGAAGATACTCACCCCAGTTGCCCCAACAGTTGTGTCAACACCGTGGGCTCCTACATCTGCGTGGAAGAGCCACAGCAGCGAAGTCCGGAGGAGCAGGAGCCCTGTGAGAGCGGATATTCCCGAGACGAAACAGGAACATGTGTGGGTAAGTTACTATATTAGAGCGGTCTCCAAACTTTTCATTCAGGAAACTGTGGGTAAGTTACTATATTAGAGCGGTACTCCAAACTTTTCATTCAGGAAACTGTGGGTAAGTTACTTTATTGCAGTGGTCTCCAAACTTTTCATTCAGGAAACTGTGGGTAAGTTACTTTATTGCAGTGGTCTCCAAAGTTTTATTGAGTGGGATGAATTTCACTCTTATTTTGGTCTCGTGGGCCAAACGTACAAAATTAAATACACAGAAATGACTTTCCTTTTAATATTATACATCGAGGTTATGAACAGGAAAAACTACAATTCATCACCAAATTCTACAAAAAGTAATTAAGTTATATTATATTGTAAAGACATGTATGTCATAAACAATGAAATACAAACATAGTTTTATTTACCAAGCCCGTGACCAATGTTGAATAATCTTTGACACTTTAATTGAAGTCATAAATAATATAATCACCCCGTCTACATAACATTTAACTCGGCCACAACAAGTAATACAAAGATAAAATTTAAATAAATAAACATAATTGATTCTATGACACACTTCAGTTTTATCTTTATATATATTCCCAAAATATACAGCAGACAGAACTATTTTGATTTATCATTGTTCTATTTTAGCACGTTTTTATCCTTGATCGTGAGCTTGATAACAAACTATATTGTTGAGACCCCTGTACAATTTCATGCATGAGTAATTGTAAGTGTACGTTTCCTGTGCAGCGAATCAATTAATCTCAAATTATAACTTTGATTGATGCGATATATTGTCAATAGTTAGTCCGATGTTTGAGACTCGGGGAGAGATTTATATCATCGTGAGTTATTTTTAATCTTAGCAGAGTTTTAAAAATCATGAAACAGTTTTAAAATTTAGGGATTGGACTTAATAATAGTAATAATAATTCCTAAATATATTTAATGTATCACGACGATAAATTTTTTTATCAGATGCTTAGGTAAAAATAAAAACATATTTAGTTAAATGCTATAGAAGCAATTAAATATCTTTTAAATTGAGCACCAAAAATTAAATACAATCTCGGTAATGAACTAATTTTCATCTATCTATATTTAAAAACTATTATTTGATCTACAGTGATAGAACAAAGCAATTAACTATTTGTAACTTTAAGACCGCCTAAAACTATTGCATATTTTCCGGACATAATTCTTATTTAAATAAGTTAATTAACTCATCGTAACTTACCGGTAGTTAAAATAAAAACCCAAGTTGATTACCAAACTAAGCAATACAACAATATTATAGATTAGATATTATATTATGTTTGGTAATTAAATGTGTATTTTAATTTATTTCAGATATTGACGAGTGCCAAAATGAAACAACAAACTGCTCACATGAGTGTGTTAACGAGCCAGGAGGATATCAATGCGCGTGTCCGGAAGGATACGACATCGGCGACGACGACAGGACCTGCGAGGACTTCAACGAATGTCTGGAAGAAGATAACGAGGTCAACACGGCTTGTTCGGACGTGTGCATCAATGACGTGGGCAGCTACCACTGCGACTGTGTGACCGGGTTCACGCTGAAGAGTGATAAGAGGACTTGCGCTGATATAAACGAGTGTGAGGAGGAGGGTGGTGATGGGGATTGCTCTCATACCTGTATCAACGAGGTGGGGACATTCCGCTGTGAATGTCCGAGGGGACTGCACCTTGAGAGTGACCTCAGGACCTGTGTTGAAGACGACCATTGTTTGATGAATAGTTGCTCACATGAGTGTGTCTCTGAGATGGGAGGTTTTAAATGTGAGTGTCCCAGTGGGCTTAGGCTCGACACTGATAACATTACTTGTGTAGATTTGAACGAGTGTCTTGATTTGGAGAGCAACGGTACAGATAATTCTTGTTCCCATGAATGTGTCAACGTAAAAGGAAGTTTTAAATGCGTCTGTCCTAGTGGTTTGGTTCTGTCTGCTGATCAAAGGACGTGTGAAGATCTGAATGAATGTGTAGAAGTGCAGAGTAACGTGACGTCACTGTCCGGATGTTCTCATGAATGTGTCAACGAGCACGGTAGTTTCCAGTGCAAGTGTCCAGGAGGGCTGAGGTTGTCTGACGACAGTTTGACCTGTGAAGACATTGATGAATGTGTGGAACTTGATGGCAGTGAGGACAATAACACGTGTTCTCATGAATGCTTCAACACACATGGTAGTTTTTACTGCACGTGTCCTATAGGTTTGGTGTTACAAGATGACATGAGGACGTGTGAAGATGTGAACGAGTGCTTACAGGAAAACAATTGTTCTCATAAGTGCTTCAATGAGATCGGGAGCTACAGGTGTGAGTGTCCACGGGGATTTGTGTTGGGCTCCAACAGATCAACGTGTGAAGATATTGACGAATGTGTTGATGGAAACGAAGTTGACAGCTGCTCTCATGTCTGCGTGAATGAGCCCGGGAGCTACCGATGCGAGTGCGAACCGGGCTATAGGACAGGTTCTGACAAGAAAACTTGTGAGGATATTAACGAGTGTATGGATAATAATGGAGGATGCACTCATTTCTGCGCAAATACAGAAGGAACAGCTGAATGCGCGTGTCCAGAGGGACACCAACTTCTTGAAGATGACGGGAAAACTTGCGTGGAGGTCGAGGAATGTATTGTCAATAATGGAGGGTGCTCTCAGTTTTGTTCTGAAGATGAAGGCACCGTGTCTTGCAGTTGTGCTGAAGGATTCGTTATTTCTGATGGCGATTACAAAACATGTGTGGACTTTGATGAATGTGAGACAAACAATGGGAATTGCACTCACACGTGTGTAAATGCGGAGGGTAGCTACAAGTGCTCCTGCCCTAATGGCTATCTACTGAGTGCGGTTAACAGTACAACTTGTGAGGACATAGATGAGTGTTCGATGAATAATGGCGGATGTTCTCACATGTGTGTGAACACTGAAGGAACATATCACTGTGAATGTCCAATAGGATACATATTGGAGAAGGATCTGATATGCCAGGATATTGACGAGTGTGATACTCAGAATGGTGATTGTTCCCATAAGTGCGTGAACACAGATGGAAGCTACTACTGCGAATGTCCTGAAGGACACAAAGTCACAGAGAATGACCCTAATATTTGTGAAGACATTGACGAATGCCACGAGGGAAATATGGGCGCTTTGCACAATTGTTCACACGCATGTCACAATGTACCTGGTGGCTACAAGTGTTCCTGTCCTGACGGATACGAGCTTTCCGAGAATGACTATAGCACATGTATAGACATCGATGAATGTTTCACATCCAATAATGGCGGCTGCTCGAATATTTGTCATAACCTTAATGGAAGTTTTGAGTGTGCCTGCCCTGAGGGTCATTATCTCACCAATGATAATAGTACATGTGTTGATGTTGATGAGTGCCTAGAAAACAACGGTAACTGTTCAGAACAGTGCCTAAACACTGTTGGAGGAGTAAAGTGTGCGTGCTTGGAAGGAAAGCATTTATCAAATGATAACAAATCATGCGAGGAAGATAATAAATGTATCTTGAATAATGGTGGTTGTGATCACTTTTGTTCTACTGCCGGTCTTAATATATCGTGCTCTTGCCTAGAAGGATACATTCTATCTGAAGACAACAAAACATGCGCCGATGTCGATGAGTGTGAATTTGATAACGCAGGCTGCTCCCACATTTGTTTGAACACAGCTGGAAGTTTTGAATGTGAATGTCCTGACGGATATGTTTTGACTGACGGCGACACGAAGTGTTCGGACGTGGATGAATGTGTCAAAGACGTGAACAAGTGCTCTCATGGTTGTCAAAACTATCCTGGAGGCTTCATCTGTAACTGCCCAGAAGGATATCACATAGCAGAGGAAAACACAACGTGTATCGACATAGACGAGTGTTACTTGGGGAATGGAGGTTGCTCACACGAGTGTGTTAACACCCTGGGGAGTGTGGAGTGTGTCTGTCCTGAAGGACATCATCTTGGTACCGACAGTAAGACTTGCATGTTGACTGACACGTGCTTCCTTCTTGACGGCTGGTGCTCGCATGCCTGCACAAACACACTGGAAGGACCGAGATGTTCGTGTCCTATAGGGTACCTCCTAGGTGATGATAAGAGAACCTGCGAGGACGTAGATGAGTGCACGTTCAAGAAAGGAGGCTGCTCTCACATGTGTACCAACACATTGGGCAGCTACAGATGTACCTGTCCTCCGGGATATTTCTTAGCCTACGAAAATAAAAAATGTGCTGACTTGGATGAGTGTTCTGTGCGCAACGGGGGATGTTCCCACGTTTGTGTCAACACACCCGGTAGTTTCCAGTGCGAGTGCTTTGAAGGATTCACTGTAGAAGGCAGTGATTGCGTCGAGAAGGATCCTTGCGAGGATAATAATGGAGGGTGCTCCCAGATATGCCACAACAAGTCTGGCAGAGTTAAGTGTTCGTGTGAGGCCGGGTATCGCATCCAGGAAGATCGGACAAGCTGTGTAGATGTGGATGAATGTGAAGAGGATCATGGATGCCAACATTTCTGCGTCAATACAGCTGGAGCTTTCGAATGTGGCTGCAAAGATGGCTTTCATAAACTGGGCAAGACATGCACCGGTAAGAGAAAATACTCATTTTGATCAAAATGGTCCACTTTAATCTAAGCTATGAAACTGGTCATGCCAGTAACTTTTGGTTTAGATAAGCCATTTAAAAAAATATAGAGCCTATATGCATTTTTAAATCATTCATAAAATCTTTCTAATCATAGTACTAATGAAATAATACAATAATTTTACTAAATAATTAGACAGCTCTTATAATTAAAACAAGTATTTGGTCCGACATCATACATTTATGAAAACCATTAACTCTGAAAGGTAGCAGTCTTACCTTACATTGTTCCACCATGGTGTATATTTTAAGCTAGAGCCATAGTGTAGTCAAGGTAGGGATGATACCTTTCAGGACAAACGGAGGGTATGTACAGCACATAGACCTGAATAGGTAGGACATCTTGAAGTGATAGCTCAGGGGACAGTATTGTAACCCATCCCGAACATGTCTTGAAGTGTTTGATCTTGTGAGCAGATATTGACGAGTGTCGGACTGGGATATGTGAGGGCCGCTGTGTGAACACTGTGGGGTCCTATTACTGCCAATGTGATCCAGGTTACCAGCTTCAAGGAGGAGTGTGCATAGGTGAGAACACATCAACTACTGATTCACATTCCTTGTTTTGTTTGTTCATACGTTGAACTGCTCGACAAGGAATACTGGTGTGACTGTACATGGTCTTCGTTTTATGCTCAACTACAGCTCTGTCAAAAAACGTACTCAGGGAGTTCCTCAACCAATAGACATTTTATAAATCTTAAAGCAAACTCAGAGTTTTTATTGAAATATTTTACTTTATATGTTCCATATTTTAAATAGAACAAAATATACAGTATAGTTTTTTGGTAAAATATGAGTTTAAATTCTACTTGAAAAAAAAAATACTAGGATTAACTCTAACTAGACCAAAGTTTTAGGATATAATAAAAAATTAAAACCATTTATTGTGCATTAAACATTATAAAAAAGGTATTTTCTTTTATTAACAGATTGTTTTATTTATTCAAATAATAAACACAACAAAACTACTATTTTACTATAAAAAATATGGGGCCTTGTAATAAAAAGTATGGTACATCAAGTTAGAACAAAATAATTCCAAATAATAGACTAACAGAGTTATAAAATTCATGTTGGATCAGGAGCTAGCAAAGTGGGTCAGGGGTAGCCTTAAATCATTTGGTTGAATTGTACTCTTCAAACTTGCCTAGTTCGAATCCTGATTGGGTCAAAGTTTCCTATACGATGCGTAGAAGGGGGGATGTATTGTTTACAGTACTTTAATTTATTTGAGGTATTTAACGTGCACTTTCTAAACCGACTGATCATATCAGCATACGACTTCTAAAACAACTTAAATCTAGAAGATACACAACACCCATACCCCCGGCTGTTAATTTATCACTGTGAAAGCGGAAACCCACATTTCACCAGTGATACATTTTTTGGCCATGCCAGGAATTGAACCCGGGTGTATATTTTTTAAATAAAATAGAATACTGTATATAAAATATTTGACCGGACTTCAATCAATCTAAACTAAACCAAACTAATATGAAATAGTATATGTTTAGGTAGTTTTTAATCATCTCAAAATTTAGCGCATTGAAATTTTAATCGGCTGTTAGGAGAAAGTTTTCAAAAATATTCTTAAATACTCGAATTTTTTCAAATAAAACCGAAAATAAATAAAATGTTTTTAATAGGTTCAAGGAATTGCCTGTACTTCCAATGTGGACAAATTATACCATTCGTACTCTTATTATTGATAAAACGCAATTAACTATGAAGTAATTCACATCACGGTAATTGTATTAAGTTATTCATTTTAATTGCCAATTTGCTGACTCCTATTGACCTAGTTTATAGAATCCTAGAGGACGGGATACGAAGATTGGGGTTAAATAAATAATTTGTTTTGAAAATATAGAAAGCCAACACTTGGGGTGAAAGACCTAACCTTAAAGAAACCAATCAGGGTTCGAATTTTGGCCATCGGGGTCAAGCATGTATACCTAACTCCTTTTTAACACCGCGTCTTAACACCTGTTCAGGTTATACTCACAATAGCGAGATTGACGCCACCAAAGCGGTTTACCTCTACCTGCCACAATGTATTATATTATAACGTTGACAGTAAAAACTGTGTGCACTTATAGTCACTCAACCACTTGTTACACTTATCCGAAAGTCTAAAAGGTGGCTATGTCCTAAGTGTAGTGTTTTTGATTTGACACTTTTGACACAAGAGGTCAACTATTGACAACTCTAAGATGGACGAGTAATACAGTGGTTATATTTTAATGTGTTCTGCTAAAGTTGTATGATCTTAGTATTCTGTGTTTGTTTTGTTCAGACGTTGACGAGTGTGAGACATTGTCTCCTTGTAAAAGCAAGTGTCTCAACACCCTAGGCTCGTACAGGTGTCTATGTGAAGCTGGCTACAGATACCATGGGAACACATGTACCGGTAAGGAGAGAACTACACGTAGTTTAAGATTACATTCAAATTGAGGGATTGTCGACCTCAGTGGTATTTTACTGGAATACCACACTGTTTAGGGATCTGTTTTATCCAACCCTCAAAAGTGGCGTTTAAAGGCCATTCTGGATTCCTGGTGACGAGATAGAGATAAATGGAAATATGAATATATATTTATAAAAACATTTAAAAAATATACCTTAAATGTAGGCTACAAGTTGTTATTTACATGTCCATTCTGTGTTTCCTAGTTTTGGCGAACCACTCAATTACATGTTGTGGGTCTAAATTATATAATTGTGGACATGAAGATGAGACAAAACATCAAGTCTGCTTTCCCCCACAGTTGTCCTCAGTGTGTCTTGATTAGAGACAAGACAGCAAGTCTGCTTTCCCCCACAGTTGTCCTCAGTGTGTCTTGATTAGAGACAAACCATCAAGTCTGCTTTCCCCCACAGTTGATCCTCAGTGTGTCTTGATTAGATGACACTGCCAGTCACTCCTAACAATATTTGCAATTCTTCAATCTGAATTTTCCTCTGATATGATAGATTCTTGTCCGTTTGTTTGGCTCTTTTCATGCCACCTTTTCCGTTGATCCGCTCAGATGGGTTTATTTCAGCTAGATTCTAAATTTGTTCATCTGTCTCCTGACCATTGGGAGAGGCGGGGGGGTTGAGGGGATTTTCCTTCCCCCACAATGGATCCCCCACGCTCATGTCAATTGTGGTATCATGTAAAATATTCCTGAAGTTATGTGAAAATACCTTTCCCGGAAAATTGGTATTCTGATCTAATCCGTAGAATTCACTCTGTTCCCCCGAGAAAGTGTTGGGGGTTAGCACCAGGAAGGAGCTCCAGCTGTAAAACAGGTTTGCGACACAAATATGGTAAGTTATTGTGTCTTACCATGGATCAAAACGTCGACTTCACATGAGTAGGATAAGATGTAGGAAAAGAATAAGATTCAGTTGAGTGATTGCTTACAGATATAAGAGTGACAATAGGAACATATCTGAGCCCTGTTCAACGGCTTTAAGCGCCGACCATTCTAGAGGTTAATGTCAAACTGGCAAGGACGATATCTAGGAAATTTCAGCTGCAGTGGCGTGTGTTGGAATGTTGCCAGGGTAGACAGAGTTTGATTAAACTGTACCTGTGAATGGGTCTCATAGCTGA
Source organism: Timema bartmani (assembly GCA_902151455.1). NCBI lineage: Eukaryota > Metazoa > Arthropoda > Insecta > Phasmatodea > Timematidae > Timema > Timema bartmani. Next base: position 20,723 of record CABFWB010003921.1, read on the forward strand.
TTAAAACACTCATTGAGAAGGTATTAATTATGGTGGTTATGTAAAATGATTGGTAAAATGGGGACAGAGTGTGAGAGAACACATCAAAGGTAAAAGTTCAACCAACTCTGATTACTCTGGCAACATTACACGACATTACATTACACCACTCAGCTTGTAGAGCTGTCAGCACGTAGAGCTGGACTACCAGGGTTCAGTTCTTGTCCTGGTATCATCTTAGTATTTCTGTCTTTGTCGCACATTTTCTCTCTTCTCCAACAGATGTGAATGAATGCGAGCGACATAACGGCGGCTGTAGCTACAAGTGCGTCAACACAATCGGCTCCTATAGTTGCGTCTGTCCTCCCGGCTACCGACCCAATCACAGGTCAGCTGTTTGTTACTCTGGTGATTGAACGGTCTAAGGCGTCATTCTCACAACAGACTAGGTTGTTGATGATGGGGAGATCAAGGTTTGAATCCCTGTCGGGTGGTTTTTCCTAAATGGTATTTCTACTCTCTCCCAACGCATGTGGGAACACTTAATCTTCAATTCAACCTTTCTCATCGCTAGCACATTAGCTTAGTTAGTACACATGCGTGTATCCAAAAAAAAATTGACGGGAAGAAGCTTTTAGAAAATACCAACATTTTGTTTTGAATATATATCAAAAGGATAGCTGCAGCATTACTTGACGTATGAATACGTGAAAGTATAATTATCTAGTAACATTTATATCTTTCAGATAAAGTTCTTGCTATGCGAACAACATTGTATATTACCATATGTATTAACTCTGACGATTTTAAATATATTTTTGAAATGGGCTTATATAATATTTTAAGTTGATTGCTGGTTGTTTTTACGTGTGGACGAGAGACAATCGTAATACAGATTTGAAAGTTGTCAAGGTCCATAAATACTAGTATTGATTATCACTACCATAGAATAGTATAACACTACTAGCTAATAATGTTCCGTTCGTGATTCAGAGACCGTAGGGAGTGTCTGGATGTCAACGAATGTCTGGAGAAGAACGGGGGCTGTACCATGGACTGTGTCAACACCCAGGGTAGCTACGTGTGTGGCTGCAGTGACAACTTTGTACTACATCAAGATCAACACACGTGTTTAGGTAAGAGCCAGGACTACTACAACAAGATCAACACACGTGTTTAGGTAAGAGCCAGGACTACTACATCAAGATCAACACACGTGTTTAGGTAAGAGCCAGGATTACCACATCAAGATCAACATACGTGTTTAGGTAAGAGCCAGGACTACTACACCAAGATCAACACACGTGTTTAGGTAAGAGCCAGACGACCTGATTAACAAGTTGGAGGCAATAAAATAGCATGCTCCTATGCTGAAAGGGAATCTGATGACTGTTCTTTGTTTGTTGATCTCTCCTCCGGAAGTGGTCCCCACCCGGAGATCCGAAAGAGGGACTAGTCTACCTCCAGAATTTGTTCACCACCATTAAGAGCCATCATTGGTTTTTGTTCCCTTGACAAAAGGTAAATGATAGTGTGGCAGTTTTGCCTTTTCCACCCACACCGCAGCCGAGCTACCACGACCGTGGCTGTTCGACCTTGAACCATCTCGAGCAACAGCCAGATATTGAATTAACATTCCAAAAACATCTGTCATAATACCTTGGTGAAACATTTTCAAAACTAATAACCGACAGTGTTAATTTATTATTTACCCCAATGTACCCTGTTTGTCAGAAGCTGACACCCGCTGCCCACCTATGAATCTGTCATAATACCTTGGTGAAACATTTTCAAAACTAATAACTGACAGTGTTAATTTATTATTTACCCCAATGTACCCTGTTTGTCAGAAGCTGACACCCGCTGCCCACCTATGGTTCAACCAGTGAACGGGGAACTGAGGTGCCCGGGACATCCAAGGGGTGAGGGGGTGACGTACCCCCAAGGGGCTGAGTGTCACATTCGCTGCATCAAGGGGTTCAAGCTTGACGGTCCCCACACCAGACTGTGTGACCAGCGCGGCCGGTGGTCGGGACACGAACCAATCTGTATCCGTGAGTACGATGCCGGTATCCCTCCGCTCAAAGAGAGCACCACGTTTATACGAACCAGACTACACATGATCGTCTGTGTTGATTATTAAAACACCTTACGTTAAGGTTGACATGTTTAAGGCTAGGTTGAGCAAGTCTCAACTATTTTTTACAATAACGTCACTATATATATATATGTCATATATTCGCACGTGTTTGCTCTATTTAATTACTTATCAGTAATCCACGCATGCGCACATCTACAGACGCTTGTTTGAACATATTTTCAGTTTTGTTTCTCGTTTAATACCAATGCATGTTTAAATACGTGTTTTGTTTTAGCGACGCTCGTGTGTTTCTATCTAGGCTGGTACCTGTTTTATAGTCATTAGTGGAGCTCGATGATCAATGACTTCTATAACTGATGTTTCATGTTAATTGAGTAGTTAAATGAAATTACCGCACCGCTTGACCCATTTCCTCATTTTGCTTAACATTATGGCTTACAACTCAGTCAGCTGTTAGGAACTGTCAAGTAAAATACCAGCATCGCAGTATTTAGGCCCACGCACATACGTACACATTAGATACAGGTGTTTTACATTTTTTGGTTACCTCAATTCTATCAGCTGGTTTTGAGAAAGTCTGGTCTTGGATCCTTGGTTCTTATTTATACTATTATATTAATGTGTATTAGTTGACAACATTATTCCGTCATCTTCAAAATAGGTCAACACATTTTTTGCTACTTTTATGTCCACTGTCCCAACGAATGATGGATTTAATAACTGCTCGTATTGTAGAAGAAGAAAAAATTGATACCAAAAGGCTTTAAATTAGTTTGTATAACTTAGGGGAATTTATTTATAAATGAAAACAGAAATATTAGAACTGGCCATAGTTTTGACCCTACCCAACACTAAATAAAGCCGTTAATGAAGACACACACACACCAAAGTATGATTTGTGTAGTAGTCTGTTGTCGGTACGTTTCTAAAAGCTCCCGATAAACTAAGTTAAAGCAGGTGTGCACGTGTTGCCGATGAAAGCACGAGCTTTGTTTGGAAGCAGGCGAGCTCTTGGTTGTGGCTTCTTGCAGCTTTGTCATGCCCCAGACTGACCCCGCCCAAGTACGGTCAACTGACGCCGTCCTCCTGCTCTTTGGGCAAGAGTTTCCACGGTCAGCACTGCATCGCCTCCTGTGTGCGTGGGTTTGTGCTGACAGGCAATGCCGTGATCACCTGCTTGCCTCATTCCCACCAATGGAGCCATCCGGTGTCAGCTTGCGCTAGAGGTCTGCCTTCTGCCAGGGATGGGCAATAGCAGGGTTGAGGGATGTCGTCAGGTGAAGCTGTACAGCAACCATACTGTTTGTCATGGAATACAGTGGCGTGGCGTGGATCTTTGCCAGGGCACACAGAGCCTCAACAATGTTAACAATAACTAATCATTTCGATTGTATTTAATATTTTAATTGCAAAGTGTTCACATGTACAATCTCTGTTCCCCCCGGTAGAACGCCACGACACTGATGAAATCACACACGAGATCTTCCAACCAGAAAGGTTGACGGTAGCTAATCGTTGTAGATAAAATAATGTCAAGTTAATGATTGAATCATATATATTTGATAACTTTTACAGTTTGATTAGTTAGCAAACAAATACATCGATAGTTGACAAAATTATCGATTTATTTGATAGTGATTTTCTGTATTGCCCATCCCTACGTTTTGATGCAGCTTCCTACCTAGAAAGCTTCGATTGTAATGTGTATGTGTGAGTGTGGGATGTACTACATAGGTGTGTTACTTGTGCTAGAGACTGCCCGAGTGGAACCAGCGATTAGCCTGCATGTACACGGGACCCTCTATTTGTCGTGAAAGTTGTGTTAAACACGTTGATTGCCTCATGACACAAGATGTCCGCTGTAGTGCAAGTCCTCTTCAACAAACAGCGGTACTCAAGGTTCTTCCATTCTTCATACAGTTAGGTTTAGATCTCTGTGTAAAATGATGTTAATGAAGAAATAGGGTCAAAGAAACACAATGTTGGCGGAAGAATGTATCACACGACTGGGTGGTCCGGTACAGATCATGGCTCACACAAGTATTATTGATAGGATACATAACTTGGAGGTCCTCACATGTTCTTAGGTTGTTGGAAATTGCGGGAAAGTTTCTATTGGTTCACCCTTTTAAAAATGTTAGCTACTGGTAAATAAAACTTGACCCCCAAAAATACTAAAAATAAGATTTCCAACATCTGGTCCCCGTGTGTTGTTATATTAAGACAACTTGTAAATCACACTATTTACCAGTAAATAATACTTCCCTTTCTCTTCCGCGAAACACAATTGACAGTGAGATTGGGGCTCGAATTCTGGTCGGCAATACTGAAGGGGTTTTCCCTAAATGGTTTTCCACTCTCCCTCCACGCAAATGCGGACACAATTCCTCTAAATCAAATCTTTGGCATCTCTAACACATAGTTAGTAGTGTAGTGACGTGTTGTCCGAAAGCGGTGCTGGAACATATAAATGTATATATAGTGTGAATGGTTCACATGTTACAAACTGTGTGATATTCTCTAGACTGTGAGAATGTTTGCTAACAGATCTAATTGTTGAGCCTTACTACTCTGTACAGTTCTAACCAATGGAGGGGGTGGAATACAGTGTAGCAGGCTGGTTTGGGTCAGACTAGTCTGGGGGTTGATGATTGAAGTGGAGGAGGTGGAATACAGTGTAGCAGGTTGGTTTGGGTCAGACTAGTCTGGGGGTTGATGATTGAAGGGGAGGAGGTGGAATACAGTGTAGCAGGCTGGTTTGGGTCAGACTAGTCTGGGGGTTGATGATTGAAGTGGAGGAGGTGGAATACAGTGTAGCAGGCTGGTTTGGGTCAGACTAGTCTGGGGGTTGATGATTGAAGTGGAGGAGGTGGAATACAGTGTAGCAGGCTGGTTTGGGTCAGACTAGTCTGGGGGTTGATGATTGAAGGGGAGGAGGTGGAATACAGTGTAGCAGGCTGGTTTGGGTCAGACTAGTCTGGGGGTTGATGATTGAAGGGGAGGGGGTGGAATACAGTGTAGCAGGCTGGTTTGGGTCAGACTAGTCTGGGGGTTGATGATTGAAGGGGAGGGGGTGGAATACAGTGTAGCAGGCTGGTTTGGGTCAGACTAGTCTGGGGGTTGATGATTGAAGGGGAGGGGGTGGAATACAGTGTAGCAGGCTGGTTTGGGTCAGACTAGTCTGGGGGTTGATGATTGAAGGGGAGGGGGTGGAATACAGTGTAGCAGGCTGGTTTGGGTCAGACTAGTCTGGGGGTTGATGATTGAAGGGGAGGGGGTGGAATACAGTGTAGCAGGCTGGTTTGGGTCAGACTAGTCTGGGGGTTGATGATTGAAGGGGAGGGGGTGGAATACAGTGTAGCAGGCTGGTTTGGGTCAGACTAGTCTGGGGGTTGATGATTGAAGGGAAGGGGGTGGAATACAGTGTAACAGGCTGGTTTGGGTCAGACTAGTCTGGGGGTTGATGATTGAAGGGGAGGAGGTGGAATACAGTGTAGCAGGCTGGTTTGGGTCAGACTAGTCTGGGGGTTGATGATTGAAGGGGAGGGGGTGGAATACAGTGTAGCAGGCTGGTTTGGGTCAGACTAGTCTGGGGGTTGATGATTGAAGGGAAGGGGGTGGAATACAGTGTAACAGGCTGGTTTGGGTCAGACTAGTCTGGGGGTTGATGATTGAAGGGAAGGAGGTGGAATACAGTGTAGCAGGCTGGTTTGGGTCAGACTAGTCTGGGGGTTGATGATTGAAGGGAAGGGGGTGGAATACAGTGTAACAGGCTGGTTTGGGTCAGACTAGTCTGGGGGTTGATGATTGAAGGGAAGGAGGTGGAATACAGTGTAGCAGGCTGGTTTGGGTCAGACTAGTCTGGGGGTTGATGATTGAAGGGAAGGGGGTGGAATACAGTGTAACAGGCTGGTTTGGGTCAGACTAGTCTGGGGGTTGATGATTGAAGGGAAGGAGGTGGAATACAGTGTAGCAGGCTGGTTTGGGTCAGACTAGTCTGGGGGTTGATGATTGAAGGGAAGGGGGTGGAATACAGTGTAACAGGCTGGTTTGGGTCAGACTAGTCTGGGGGTTGATGATTGAAGGGAAGGAGGTGGAATACAGTGTAGCAGGCTGGTTTGGGTCAGACTAGTCTGGGGGTTGATGATTGAAGGGAAGGGGGTGGAATACAGTGTAACAGGCTGGTTTGGGTCAGACTAGTCTGGGGGTTGATGATTGAAGGGAAGGAGGTGGAATACAGTGTAGCAGGCTGGTTTGGGTCAGACTAGTCTGGGGGTTGATGATTGAAGGGAAGGGGGTGGAATACAGTGTAACAGGCTGGTTTGGGTCAGACTAGTCTGGGGGTTGATGATTGAAGGGAAGGAGGTGGAATACAGTGTAGCAGGCTGGTTTGGGTCAGACTAGTCTGGGGGTTGATGATTGAAGGGAAGGGGGTGGAATACAGTGTAACAGGCTGGTTTGGGTCAGACTAGTCTGGGGGTTGATGATTGAAGGGAAGGAGGTGGAATACAGTGTAGCAGGCTGGTTTGGGTCAGACTAGTCTGGGGGTTGATGATTGAAGGGAAGGGGGTGGAATACAGTGTAACAGGCTGGTTTGGGTCAGACTAGTCTGGGGGTTGATGATTGAAGGGAAGGGGGTGGAATACAGTGTAACAGGCTGGTTTGGGTCAGACTAGTCTGGGGGTTGATGATTGAAGGGAAGGGGGTGGAATACAGTGTAACAGGCTGGTTTGGGTCAGACTAGTCTGGGGGTTGATGATTGAAGGGAAGGGGGTGGAATACAGTGTAACAGGCTGGTTTGGGTCAGACTAGTCTGGGGGTTGATGATTGAAGGGAAGGGGGTGGAATACAGTGTAACAGGCTGGTTTGGGTCAGACTAGTCTGGGGGTTGATGATTGAAGGGAAGGGGGTGGAATACAGTGTAACAGGCTGGTTTGGGTCAGACTAGTCTGGGGGTTGATGATTGAAGGGAAGGGGGTGGAATACAGTGTAACAGGCTGGTTTGGGTCAGACTAGTCTGGGGGTTGATGATTGAAGGGAAGGGGGTGGAATACAGTGTAACAGGCTGGTTTGGGTCAGACTAGTCTGGGGGTTGATGATTGAAGGGAAGGGGGTGGAATACAGTGTAACAGGCTGGTTTGGGTCAGACTAGTCTGGGGGTTGATGATTGAAGGGAAGGGGGTGGAATACAGTGTAACAGGCTGGTTTGGGTCAGACTAGTCTGGGGGTTGATGATTGAAGGGAAGGGGGTGGAATACAGTGTAACAGGCTGGTTTGGGTCAGACTAGTCTGGGGGTTGATGATTGAAGGGAAGGGGGTGGAATACAGTGTAACAGGCTGGTTTGGGTCAGACTAGTCTGGGGGTTGATGATTGAAGGGAAGGGGGTGGAATACAGTGTAACAGGCTGGTTTGGGTCAGACTAGTCTGGGGGTTGATGATTGAAGGGAAGGGGGTGGAATACAGTGTAACAGGCTGGTTTGGGTCAGACTAGTCTGGGGGTTGATGATTGAAGGGAAGGGGGTGGAATACAGTGTAACAGGCTGGTTTGGGTCAGACTAGTCTGGGGGTTGATGATTGAAGGGAAGGGGGTGGAATACAGTGTAACAGGCTGGTTTGGGTCAGACTAGTCTGGGGGTTGATGATTGAAGGGAAGGGGGTGGAATACAGTGTAACAGGCTGGTTTGGGTCAGACTAGTCTGGGGGTTGATGATTGAAGGGAAGGGGGTGGAATACAGTGTAACAGGCTGGTTTGGGTCAGACTAGTCTGGGGGTTGATGATTGAAGGGAAGGGGGTGGAATACAGTGTAACAGGCTGGTTTGGGTCAGACTAGTCTGGGGGTTGATGATTGAAGGGAAGGGGGTGGAATACAGTGTAACAGGCTGGTTTGGGTCAGACTAGTCTGGGGGTTGATGATTGAAGGGAAGGGGGTGGAATACAGTGTAACAGGCTGGTTTGGGTCAGACTAGTCTGGGGGTTGATGATTGAAGGGAAGGGGTGGCAGTCTAACTGTTTGACTATAGTACATCCAACAGCTGGTGAGTATTTTGGAATAGTTTGAAATGTAAATAGGGCTAGTTTTATGTATTCATACGCAAGTCATGAGACCGATATTTTACTAGTTATACATGTTTCCCTGTCCTTAGTAAGTGCAAGCAGTAGAGCGAGTGACAACATTTGTTCTAAAATACCTACTAAGGGATGGTTGGGGTAAATATCTGTGTACATTTATATTCACACATTAAGAGAGGTATAACATAGACACAGATTAGACTGACTCATTAGTTTGGTAAATGTATTTTAGAATGTTGAGCTCATCTGAATAATTGAAAAGTTTGAAGCAGAATAATGCAATGTTTTATATTTCAAATGTACGGCTCCTTGCTACCTTTTTATGCACCAATTGCACCAGTTTTAGATGTACGGCTCCTTGCTCCCTTTTTATGCACCAATTGCACCAGTTTGGGATGTACGGCTCCTTGCTATTATGCACCAATTGCACCAGTTTTGGATGTACGGCTCCTTGCTCCCTTTTTATGCACCAATTGCACCAGTTTGGGATGTATGGCTCCTTGCTCCTTTTTTATGCACTATTTGCACCAGTTTGGGATTCACGCAACTGCTTGCCACAAGGACAACATATTAGTTTGAGCATAACTGAGATTATAGAGCATTTAAAAAATACTGTGTTTTATTAAATTACTACGGTTCGTTTGCATATGTATGTCAGATTAATTTTAAACTTTGCCCTCTTGATTAGGGATAAAACTGTGGAGTTTGACTGCAAAATTGTCTTATGTTGTGTTTAGATCTGTGACATATGTTCGAAGAAAAAAAATGGATCATATAAATCAGTTAAAAAAAAAAAATTAAAACCGTGTTTTAGTAAGTATGAGAAACACAGTAAGTATATATTTTAAATGATTGAAATTAAAACAGGAAATAATAAATACAAAATAATCCTTGCAGTCCTAAAACTAAATCAAAACACAAAATTAACATTTAAAACAAATTAGCTTAATTTTTAGTTTATCTCTTTTAAAATAATTAATTATAATGTAAAATAGTAAATTATTATTATTCAAATAAGTTTAAAAAATAATATTTTCAAAATTTTATTTTCCTTGGATAACACAAAGCGTATGTGACTTAATGGAATGTAATAAAATAAACAGCTTCTAAGTATGCAACACACACAAGCAGCGACGCTTAAAGTGTTGCCTACACGATCAACCTCAAGGCGCAACTATTGTACCTTCTGCGAAAAAAAGGGGACCTTTTAGAAAACGCTAACTTTTTTTTGTGGGAAACATTGATCTTATTTTTAATTTAGTATTAGCGCTATTTTATCCATCAAAATTTTCATATGAATAACATATGACTTGACGTATGAATACATTAAAATTGTGTTTGTATCTTGTGCAACTGTAACCACTAATTTATCTATGGTGGAGTTGGTGCATTGATTACACTAACTTACTCTAACTGTATTACTGTCTATTGTCATAAGTTTGACCAGTGCAATATTTTTAACCAGATAACCAGAGTTGTTCAAAGTGTTTTGACTAATTAGCATCCAACCAATAGAAATAATGGCATGACTAATCGCGCATGTGTTCCGAATGAGGGGTCTAGTATTTACTTTACAACAAGGGTAAAGTAACTAAATAATATTATAATAGCAATTAACATCTATCATTTGCTAATGACTATTTTGGGTTTGCAGTCACAACTACATGGAATAAGGAAAAATGTTTCATATTTTCTGCTGCAATGAGTAACATTTGTCTTTTAGGTTGTGCCAAATTGAGTTGTAATGGTGGCTGCCATGAGCTGGAAACAACGTGTTAAATATTACTTCATTTAATAATTACAATCCTATACACATTTTGTTTATGTGAAAGTGTGTTTATATATTCAACATGGGAAGTACACGTAAACTCAAGATAAACCTTGCATCAAAGAGTTCACCGTAGTCATTTGAAATACTGTATTTAATTTATTTGCAAGTCTCGCAATAGATTGAATCACCAGTTACGGTAGATTAAGGTTCAAATCCAAGCTGGATCCGTTGGGGGGGTGGTTTTAAACATTTGAATTTTCTCCTGTAGCTTTCCAATTCCTTCTTGCCCCTAATGACGGTTATAGGGGGATCCCCTACACTGCCGTCCTATTAAACTAGACTATTTGGTTAAGTTTAAGATGATAATTACTTTTTTATTTCACGATAGTTAATTTATATTTGGTTTGAATGTTCTCCTAGATCTCTTTCTATTTGTATATAATGAATATTGTATCTGTTCCAAACTTGGTTCACCAGACTGTTTCTGATATTGTAATCTATTCCCGACCAGCCACGGACGTGATCCCAGAACCGTTCATCCAATGTCCTCGAGATATTAAAGTGGATCTGCCGCCGCGTCAGAGCTACACCCACATAAGATTCCAACAACCTAAATCCAACATGGATTGGTGGAGGTACGAACCAATTCCCTTCCTCTCTTTTGTTGGAAATAGTTTATATGTAGCTAGAGTCAGATCACCACAGAAAGAGACTTTTAGGGGTTGTAAAAATGAGTGTAATTGGTTACAACATCGACCAAAGGTTCTGTCAAAATGGAACTTATTATTTGTAAAAAGTGATAAGATCAAGAACAAGTGCTCGCCTCAGGACCCGTGGTTCGTGGGTTCATTCCCAGTCGGGGTCGACGGATTTTTCTTGGGCTATAAATATCCGTAGCACAACTTCCTTCGGATGGGAAGAAAAGCCGTCGGTCCTAAGTCTGTTGTGGTTTGCTAAAATACCTTTCCCGGCAAAATTGGTAGGTCCTTTCGCTCTGGCTCCTAGAACTTTACCCTTTGTTTCAGGTATATCGAGTCCATCCCTACCTGGGGCAAGCAGCTGGAGGCAGATCTTGGTCCAGGAAGAACTGATGTAAAGTTCATAGCTCACAGCCCCGTCAGCAACATCACGACCACCTGTACAGTCATTATCTATGTCAGAGGTAGGGGATACATACATTCGACCATAGCACAACTTAGGAAGGTAATACAACTCTAACCAGGTGTCGACCATAGCACAACTTAGGACGGTAATACAACTCAAACCAGGTGTCGACCATAGCACAACTTAGGAAGGCAATACAACTCAAACCAGGTGTCGCACCGTAGCACAACTTAGGACGGTAATAAAACTCAAACCAGGTGTCGACCATAGCACAACTTAGGAAGGTAATACAACTCAAACCAGGTGTCGACCATAGCACAACTTAGGAAGG
>CABFWB010003921.1:37464-54192 GCA_902151455.1 Timema bartmani
GAGAGTAGCGAATGTTCGTGTTTGCAACCCCCGAGTGAGAGAGTAGCGAATGTTCGTGTTTGCAACCCCCGAGTGAGAGAGTAACGAATGTTCGTGTTTGCAACCCCCGAGTAAGAGAGTAACGAATGTTCGTGTTTGCAGACGCGGAAAGCCCCAGAGTAAGCGACTGTCCTCAGTCGTTTCAAGTCCAACTGGCTCCAGGAGAGACCTCTCGCCAGGTCAGATGGAAGGAGCCGGTGTTCACAGATAATGTGGCTGTTGTTCTCCCTGTCTACAAGTCCAAGGTACACTGCAACTATCACAGGATCCTGACAGCTTTGATAGAAACACGCATCGCTGATCGCATGGTCTAGCGCGTCGGACTGGATTACCGAGCCTCACATGTACTGACGGGACTTTGTTCTTTCCAAAGTAGTCACATATTTACACTAAAAGGATCAGAATGAGGAGGGTGGCATTTAGATTAAACTTGCCCGTTTTTGCGTGGAGGGAGAGTGGAAAACCATTTGAGTAAAACAGCCCCCACTACATCCCTCAAGAATTAAACTTCTATCTCCATTTTATTGACGATCAGGGGTCATAAACCAGCCGATCGCGATCAACTGGTACGTTCAACAGGGTTTGAGTGTACCACAGAGAAATAACCTTGATCAGTTATAATCGGTAATTTTGCGAGGAAAATAAATAAGTTTCATATGAAAATATACATTTCATTTCTTTCCAGAAAGGAGGAGACACAAGTATTTAAGTAAATGTTATATTTAGAGTGTAAATGTAAGCGACATGGACATACAAAGTATAGCGGAGAAATGATGTGTGGTCCCATGTGTGTGTGTGTCAGGAACCCGGTCAGAAGATCTCAGTGGGACTCCATCACGTCAACTACCTCGCTCTGGACGCTGAGGGGAACAGAGCCAAGTGTCATTTCTCGGTGCACGTCAAAGGTAAACACACATCCTCTGCTCACCCTGTGAACCTCCATCTCATGTGCATACATTCGGGCTAGCCACGTGTTTAAGTATGTCATCTAATGCCACCATGATCATGGCAGATATTCAACAACTGTTGATATCACCAGGTGAAGAAATATTAAACTATTATGTTTCTACTGGAGCAATAATTGATTATTATTGGGGTGGTGTTTATTTTAAATAACGAAACACTCCGAATATCTGTAATAAGCTTCACCGCTCCTGAAGTATTGAGGGTTAGCTGAACATCTGTAATAAGCTTCACCACTCCTGAAGTATTGAGGGTTAGCTGAACATCTGTAATAAGCTTCACCACTCCTGAAGTATTGAGGGTTAGCTGAACATCTGTAATAAGCTTCACCACTCCTGAAGTATTGAGGGTTAGCTGAACATCTGTAATAAGCTTCACCACTCCTGAAGTATTGAGGGTTAGCTGAACATCTGTAATAAGCTTCACCACTCCTGAAGTATTGAGGGTTAGCTGAACATCTGTAATAAGCTTCACCACTCCTGAAGTATTGAGGGTTAGCTGAACATCTGTAATAAGCTTCACCACTCCTGAAGTATTGAGGGTTAGCTGAACATCTGTAATAAGCTTCACCACTCCTGAAGTATTGAGGGTTAGCTGAACATCTGTAATAAGCTTCACCACTCCTGAAGTATTGAGGGTTAGCTGAACATCTGTAATAAGCTTCACCACTCCTGAAGTATTGAGGGTTAGCTGAACATCTGTAATAAGCTTCACCACTCCTGAAGTATTGAGGGTTAGCTGAACATCTGTAATAAGCTTCACCACTCCTGAAGTATTGAGGGTTAGCTGAACATCTGTAATAAGCTTCACCACTCCTGAAGTATTGAGGGTTAGCTGAACATCTGTAATAAGCTTCACCACTCCTGAAGTATTGAGGGTTAGCTGAACATCTGTAATAAGCTTCACCACTCCTGAAGTATTGAGGGTTAGCTGAACATCTGTAATAAGCTTCACCACTCCTGAAGTATTGAGGGTTAGCTGAACATCTGTAATAAGCTTCACCACTCCTGAAGTATTGAGGGTTAGCTGAACATCTGTAATAAGCTTCACCACTCCTGAAGTATTGAGGGTTAGCTGAACATCTGTAATAAGCTTCACCACTCCTGAAGTATTGAGGGTTAGCTGAACATCTGTAATAAGCTTCACCACTCCTGAAGTATTGAGGGTTAGCTGAACATCTGTAATAAGCTTCACCACTCCTGAAGTATTGAGGGTTAGCTGAACATCTGTAATAAGCTTCACCACTCCTGAAGTATTGAGGGTTAGCTGAACATCTGTAATAAGCTTCACCACTCCTGAAGTATTGAGGGTTAGCTGAACATCTGTAATAAGCTTCACCACTCCTGAAGTATTGAGGGTTAGCTGAACATCTGTAATAAGCTTCACCACTCCTGAAGTATTGAGGGTTAGCTGAACATCTGTAATAAGCTTCACCACTCCTGAAGTATTGAGGGTTAGCTGAACATCTGTAATAAGCTTCACCACTCCTGAAGTATTGAGGGTTAGCTGAACATCTGTAATAAGCTTCACCACTCCTGAAGTATTGAGGGTTAGCTGAACATCTGTAATAAGCTTCACCACTCCTGAAGTATTGAGGGTTAGCTGAACATCTGTAATAAGCTTCACCACTCCTGAAGTATTGAGGGTTAGCTGAACATCTGTAATAAGCTTCACCACTCCTGAAGTATTGAGGGTTAGCTGAACATCTGTAATAAGCTTCACCACTCCTGAAGTATTGAGGGTTAGCTGAACATCTGTAATAAGCTTCACCACTCCTGAAGTATTGAGGGTTAGCTGAACATCTGTAATAAGCTTCACCACTCCTGAAGTATTGAGGGTTAGCTGAACATCTGTAATAAGCTTCACCACTCCTGAAGTATTGAGGGTTAGCTGAACATCTGTAATAAGCTTCACCACTCCTGAAGTATTGAGGGTTAGCTGAACATCTGTAATAAGCTTCACCACTCCTGAAGTATTGAGGGTTAGCTGAACATCTGTAATAAGCTTCACCACTCCTGAAGTATTGAGGGTTAGCTGAACATCTGTAATAAGCTTCACCACTCCTGAAGTATTGAGGGTTAGCTGAACATCTGTAATAAGCTTCACCACTCCTGAAGTATTGAGGGTTAGCNTCAGCAAGAAACGAGTAAAAACCGGAGCAGTGTCGAGACGAACCTTACATTACAAAGCTCGGCTCAAGTCAAGTCTCCGGCTTTAGGGTTAGATATCTAACTCCGAAAATTCCTTGGGGGGGTGGGGGGGCCTTATGAAAGCCCTATATACCAAATTTAAATCTGATAGGGCACATGATTTCGGCTCTAGTTCAAGATACAGACAGACGGGGACGCGAAAACAACTTTTTCAGGGGGAATTATTGTGTAAAGTAGCGACGTCACGTGTTGAATAAAACCCTCCTCTTGTTTCCAGAGCGGGTAGTTCGTCCCCCCGGATCATCGGACCTGCGCAGAGGCAGGACGTGGCAGCAGACTGCGGACCAGGGACTGCGAACCAACAGAAGAAGATGTTGCGTGTGAGATGTGGACATCAACCTCAACATGACAAACATGTTTCCTCGTGAGGTAGCCCCGCGTGGACCTAAGAACTAATTGAACGATTTTTCCTATTTATTTAATTTTTTTAGAATACATTATAAAATAGAATAATCAAGTACAGAAAGGTGTAAACTTGTTTATTTTTATAAATACAAAAATGGTTTAGTTTATTTTAAAGTTATATTTTAAGTAAAGTTTGGTAAAAAAACAAAAAAAAACCAGAGCCAGACAAATTTGTTTAAGTTGAGATTTAAAATCTATCGTGGAAGGTTTTTTACATTTTTTATTCAGCGAAGTGTTGAATAGTTAGGTAACACAACTAGAACTAGATGCCATTAGAAGGCAGTGGAATTACTGAGAGGAGTGAAATCATTTCTTTAAAATAACAGAAAAAATAAATACAACTACCAGTGTAGGCCTAAATGCCACATTTTTATGTTTATATGAGACAATACTTTCTACCAAATTTTAGTTTTCTAGCCCATATAGAAGTAGTTAATCTTTTCCGGACACACACACACACACACACACACACATACACACATTGACTTTCTGATTTATATACATTAATCCTTAAGGAAGTATTATTGGAAGCTTTTGGTACATGAGCTGGAAAAATTAAATTTGCCAGGATTGTTGAGGGATTACTCCAATAACAAATTAAATTGTTAAATATTTACTATTTAGAAAGGGGCCTAAAAAAGAGTGGGGGGGATAGAAGCTTAAATTTTTTCTAAAATTGTTATTAAATCTTCTTTTCGCCAGGGAAGTAAATTTAAATTCGCCAAGTTTGTAAAAAAGAGCCACCCCACAATAAAGTAAAAAGTTTGAAATTTAAAAATAAGAGGGCAGGAAATAGCTGATAGAAAAACCTGTTTCTCGATATGGAAGACAATTTGAATTTTGTCAAGGCAGAGGAGAAAAATCTATAAATATACCAATATAAAAATTAAATATATTATTAAAGGGCTGCGCATACTAACAGCGCTATTGCGGGATGTAGGTGAACTATCCGTGTCATTGCGGGATGTAGGAGAGCACTAACCGTGACATTGCGGGATGTAGGAGAGCACTAACCGCGCTATTGCGGAATGTAGGAGAGCACTAATCGGGGCGAATAAATCCCGCTTCATCTGGCGAGCGTCCCACCAGGTTCGCTGCATGTACTGTTTTCCCGCAAACTGTGTTCCTGTGTGTCATCATGTCTACCACAGAACAGTTATTAGAAATAGTGAACACTTACCTCCTGCTTTACGATTTGACTACGGGAACATTAAGAAGAAGAACCGGACACGGAAACAGATCGGGAAGGAATTAAAAGTATCTGGTGAGTAAATATTCTCCGTGTGACATTCTTTCTTTATTAATGTCATGCACCTCTTGCTTCGTTCGTTCAGCTACGGCAAGTAACAATATTTCTTCTTCATACCAAGTATACATAGCTACACAATTAATATACACTTAATAATTAATAATGTAATGAACATGTACACTAAAACAAACACGGACCTACATACAGTGGTAACCTTCCTTCAACAACCACGATTCGCTCCACCATCCTCAATCCCGCCACAAATTACCTCGTTCATTTGCGCACGCCTTTAGAATTGCGATATAAAAAAACTAGAAGTCAAAGGATAAATTGGCGCCCAACTAGCAGCGACATAGCTCAGTGAACCGTGATGATTTTTATTCAATATGTTTCTGAAACAGAGGATATTATTTCTGTAACAATGTATATTAATTTATCTTATTTATGATCGTGCTCAGGTAAATATTGCCTTGTTAATGGGCTTCGTTTTTTTGTGCTCTCAGTTTGTGAAAAAGGTATTATTTTGTATCTACTATTTAATTTATTTTAATTTATCGATTACAGTGATTGGTTTATGATTGCCATAGCTATCTCAGGAGTTTAACAATGAACGGGTCAAATTGCAAGTAATCAAACAAAACATAGTTCTAGAATAGCAAACTCTAGTGATTTTCAACCCATGTTAGTGGTCGAAACGGGCCTTATGTACGTATCACCTTTTCGGAATCAATTAAACAAATTAACAACTTTAATTTACCGCTGTAACAAATTTGTTTTGGATTATTTTTAAAAATAAACTTCTCAGTTTTGAATGTCACCACCGAATAAATTATTCGTCTGTAAACCTTCATCATTTATTATGTTTATTATAATAGTTTATCTATTGTAGATGTCACACATGCCATAACGAGTTGAACGCTGCCAACATTACGTAATAACCATATATTTCCCTCATACATCAATCACTCAATAAAGCTACGGGGAAATTTAACACATTAAAGGTTGCCACCCACTGGTCCGTATCGCATTCGGTCACTTTCATTTAATACTCATAACATTTTAAAATAATGAGTCTCCAAATTAACTGGTTTTGTTGAAAGTAAGTCTGTTTTGGATGGTTACAATATTTTGTGTGTAATACAATATAGAATTACAAATTAATAATTTTTATGTAATCACAATAAAGTAATCTAAACTCTTACATAATTAAAGTTGTAAGTCGTTTTAGAACTGAAATACAATATTATGACACTACATTGATTTTTGTAAAATAGTTAAACATATTTAGAATTAAAAAACGTGTGTGTAGTAAAAATATTAGTGCCTATAGTACATATTTGTATTGTTTGTTTTTAATATATTTTTAGTATGAAATATAAAACAGTATATTTCTTGTGTGAACCTAAAATATTGTTTATTTTTAATGACAGTTTTTATTGTAATGTGACTGATTTGTAAAATATGTGTTCTTAATGGCGATGAGTCGGTTCCAATATTTCGGTTCCCCGTTCCAAGCTATACTCGATTGTCCAAACCAAATAGAAGCCCTTCTCACAGCATCGGTGGGTCCATGGACTAAATTTAAAACTAGTCCAAATTTGGTTTTCCGGTGACTAGGTCGTGTTCTAAGAGAGCTTCTCTTAGGCTTCCTATTAGCAAATTCTGGTACATTTTATCTCGATTATACCTTCATCACTACTCCCTTAGTGTAAATATATGGGTAGCCTAAAAGGGTATCGAAAAAAAAAGATTGTCTTTTTTATGTAATAGCTAAAAATATATTAGATAAAATCACTTAAATAACGAGGAGCCCAGGAACCGATGACACGTTCTAGGAACCGAAACCGGTTCCGGTTATTGATTGAAGACCCGAACCGGCCTTCCACTAGTTCTTAGTATTAATGTAGATTGCCTAGAAAATAAATGTTAACAATATCTTAACGAAGTGACAGTAATAATTCTGTAATTAATTCACAATCACCAGTGAAGAGACCGACCATTTAGAACTAGGCCTTAGCAGCGAGAGAAATAGTTTGTGTCTAATAAATGAGTCCATCTTACTTTCTTGTGTTATAACAATTGTCTTAGACTAAAAAATAAAATTACCAAACTTAACATTGAATATAGTTATTTTTAATGTCAAAATAATCCGCCATTTGTGTATTAAAACTACATTTTTTATTACAAAGATGAAAAGATGCATACTATATTTTTTTAAATAAAGGAAAACACAATAATACATTATAAAATATGTACACAATAAATTATAAATACAAGTAGGATACATCACGTGATTAACTTTTGATTATTTTTTTCAAATATGTTTTTATCAAGAGTGTATTGTAAACCATTTGTACACGTCATATTTATGTATTTTGTTGAATCCTAATCTTTGTGTTGTTTCTAAGTAAAGAGAGCCGCCAGTCTCCTAATTGGTGTTGTAACTGTAGTGTTGTACAAATATTAAACACTAGATGGACATGTTTTTGAAACGCCACTTGTGGATATTACGTGAAGCAGATCAACGAATTTTACAAATGTTGGCCCATTTTGAGAATTGTGTCTGCATTTAAATACTATATTTTAAATATCTGTGAACTCTTGAATTAATACTAATGTTGCAAACAAAGCATATTAAAATATAGATGTATTAACATTTAATTACAAATATAAATACCTCAAGGAGAGTCTTGTTGATTCGTGTTTCATTTTAGGAAGTGAGCTTACAGGAGATAATTATATTTAAGTTCAATATTTAACAAGATAAGCAGAGCTAATTCATTAATCATTTTGATTATTCAGTTAGTGAAGAACACAACAGTAGTGTTCATTATTGCACTTACCTCACAACGGAGAGAAATGTTCCTTATAGTGACGTCAGTTGAGGCAGTTTGAGTGCGTTCAGTTTATTGTCTAGGCTCAGATAAACTCGCTCGAGTAAAGATAACTTTATCTTATATTTGCTGAACTTGTTTGTGACAATACACACATCAGTAAAGACAACAATGTTGTGGCATGTCGGAGGAATAATAAGACAATTATAACTGTCTCTGTTTAGTTAAACAACAAATATAGAAAATACTGTTCTGTAATAAATATTACAAACTAATAATAGTACACAAAATAATACAAATATTGTTAGATCTTAATTAGTTTTCAGTTTGCTCAAAGGAAATTATCCCCCTGAATTCGTTGAAAAGAGATCCACGAAGACATCTTGGTATCGTCAACAATGATCTACAATCGAAATGAATGAAAACAACATGTTGTTTCGGTCCACTTCCAGCCGATTGTTCAACAACGTCATAATCGCAACAACACAAAATATGGTATTGTATTTGAAATACAATCCTTGTCACGATACAAACTAGAGATGGTTTACAAACTGATTTGATACTTTTATTTATTTTAGGATGTTAAAAAGATTACATTTAGAGTAAAACTAATATTTGACGTATTCATTAGTTCAAATCAGTACAAGACTCGCAGTTAATTAATATGTAATATGATGAACTGCTTAATCGACGGAGAAAAATATATTGTATTGTCAATTTACAGTAATTACGATAAATATATTGAAAAAAAGGGTTATTTCTTAAGATAATGACTATAACGATCAAATTATAACTTTAATATTGTGAGCCTCCCGATTATAACAACAAGTCTTCGTAAAGACGGTTACTGACGTCCATTTTGAACTACACACATCGTCATACGTTGTGTTATATTATATGAACATCGGTCTCTGATAAAATTATCTTGTTAACGAATGTAACTCTCACTTTACTGTCTCTAAGTATTCCGTCACGATCAATGCACCGGGTGAGGCCCACGGTAGTAACATGTATTATTCTTGAACGAGGCTGTGGTTAATTAGGTTAAATAGAGCGACGGATTGTCCCAGGCTTACTGTCACTGAGCCAACCCCTCTTACAATGACAACAGAAGGTGTGACGGTCGATCACACGTCGTGTCTGCTGAGGACGCTGATGACGAGGGTGCAGGACGCGGACAGGTGAGAGATGGGGTGTCTTGCTGTGAACTTTATCGGCCACACCCCCTCCGGGAGCTCCGCCTCTAGTAGCTTTCCCCACATGGGCTCCGCCACCACATGCCTGCGGACAAGATGCACACTGCTGAGTCCCCGCACATCCATCCTGCCGCATGCACACATAAACAGCTGGTTTGAATGACGACGCCTCTCAACGATATGAAGTAGTTCCCCACCTGAACCAATTGATGTCTGTAACTGGTTGTGTGAACGCGACGAACGTACTTCTCTCTTGGGGCAACAATTCTGTCGTTATGTTGGCAGGACATTCAATTGTTGGTTTCTTGAATTCTGAAACAAAACAAACAAAGTTTATAACACTGTCATGTTTTAATCCTGACGTGCGACAAATAATTTGAGAGTGAGCTGGTGAATAATACAAACAAGATAGTTCTTGGCGGAAAATGGAAACTTTAAAGAGGAAATGTTTCCAAGCGGAGGTGAGTCCTGGAGGGAGATTCTAGCACTCGACTGCTCAGATGTCAACTGATCAACTTTATCAACTGATCTGGAAAACATCTTAAAACACGCGTTTAAAAATATCTTTGGAAGTAAATGTCATATTAATAAAACTAATGCTACATTTAAATAAAGTTTTCTTAATATTTGGGTTTAAATGCCGCCATCGAGGTTTGACACACATCTATCCACATATCATGGTCCTGGTACGTCATGTGTGATATTGACACACATCTATCCACATATCATGGTCCTGCTACGTCATGTGTGATATTGACACACATCTATCCACATATCATGGTCCTGGTACGTCATGTGTGATATTGACACACATCTATCCACATATCATGGTCTTGGTACGTCATGTGTGATATTAACACATATATACACATATCATGGTCTTGGTACGTCATGTGTGATATTAACACATACATACACATATCATGGTCTTGGTACGTCATGTGTGATATTGACACACATATACACATATCATGGTCCTGGTACGTCATGTGTGATATCGACACACATCTATCCACATATCATGGTCTTGATACGTCATGTGTGATATTGACACACATCTATCCACATATCATGGTCCTGGTACGTCATGTGTGATATTGACACACATCTATCCACATATCATGGTCCTGCTACGTCATGTGTGATATTGACACACATCTATCCACATATCATGGTCCTGGTACGTCATGTGTGATATTGACACACATCTATCCACATATCATGGTCCTGCTACGTCATGTGTGATATTGACACACATCTATCCACATATCATGGTCCTGGTACGTCATGTGTGATATTGACACACATCTATCCACATATCATGGTCCTGCTACGTCATGTGTGATATCGACACACATCTATCCACATATCATGGTCCTGCTACGTCATGTGTGATATCGACACATATCTATCCACATATCATGGTCCTGGTACGTCATGTGTGATATTGACACACATCTATCCACATATCATGGTCCTGGTACGTCATGTGTGATATTGACACACATCTATCCACATATCATGGTCCTGGTACGTCATGTGTGATATTGACACACATCTATCCACATATCATGATCCTGCTACGTCATGTGTGATATTGACACACATATACACATATCATGGTCTTGGTACGTCATGTGTGATATTGACACACATCTATCCACACTTATTGCCTCACACGTCCACTCTTGCTTCAGACCTGTAGAATCCATGGCTGTTTCTAGTGAGACACAAAGTGATAGTTCCTACAGATGTTTGTGCACCAGCAGTTGCACAAGAACGCACCATATAGCTTTGTGAGAAATGGAGCACTTGTAAGAAAGTTTGCTTTTTGATTTGGTAAATGGAAAATGGTGGTATCTTATAACACCTGATTTTAGATAAGAACGGGCCATTGAATTGACTCTGAGATGTGATCAAAGGGTAGCGGGGAGGCCCGATTATACCCGATTCAAGCCGGAAATTACCAAACACGCACTCCCTGCAATCGTTTGATATCGCGAGTCGACCCCGCAGAGTTCGAGCTGATGTAACTGTTCTAACCACTCTACCTTAAAACACAGGGAACATTGGCGTAGTACCTGCACTCTGGAAGGCCAAGGTTCAATTCCAATTAGGCGCATTGGGTATATTTATGTTTATAAGCAGTTTTATATAATTTTTACTTATAAATTCTTCTTGAGTTCCTTAAAATTATACAAGCTCCCCACTTTGTGTACTTAGATTTGTCAGAGTAAATTAAGGCAGTGGTTTACTAAAACAGTCAGGACGGAAAACCCCTGGTTTAGTTATCTTCTATAAGTTTTTTTAACCTTATATTGCATGTTTTGATGCATCTGGGGTCAGCCTGAGAATCGAACCGCAATCTTTCCGCCACCAGTCTACTGCGAACCCGATGTCTTAGACCGTGTAACAACCGGTGTGGATGACGCAACAATAATCACGTGAAAACTATAATATTGTAAATCCCTATTTTGAGTTATCTGAATGACACGTGTAGAAATGAATCCCACACGTGTGTTGAACACGTGACCTGTTCCTTCCATTGTGAGACACTCGTGAGATCAGATCTGAACACTAATTAGGGCAAGGAAATTTATATTGAAGTTGTCATTTTATTTATTCCGTTTCAAACACTGATGGACTAGGGTTGAAGTTAAGAAGGTATGTATACACGTTTTATTGGAAACTTGGTCGAGAGTCGAAACCAAACCTTCCCCGTAATTGGCAGGCCAGATGAAACGAGACTGACGTCTTGGTCTGCCTGCCCACCGGTACGGGTCAACTCTTGTGAAGTATTCACATGCACTTTCTCCTCTTTATATACACAGCTGTTCACTCGAGTGTAGTTTAGTCACAGGCAGACAGACAGACAGACAAGCAGATAGACAGACAGGCAAACAGACAAATAGGCAGACAGACAAACAGGCAGATAGACAGACATACTGGCAAACCAACAGACAAACAGGCAGGCAGACAAACAGGTTGACACACAGACAAACAGACAAATAGGCAGGTAAACAGACAGGCAGAAAGACAAACAGGCAGGCAGACAAACAGGCAGACAGACAAACAGGCAGGCAGACAAACAGGCAGGCAGACAAACCGGCTGCCACACAGACAAACAGACAGGCAGACAAATAGGCAGGTAGACAGACAGGCAGAAAGACAAACAGGCAGGCAGACAAACAGGCAGATAGACTAACATGCAGATACACAGACAAACAGGCAAGAAGACAAACAAACAGACATACAAACATGCATACAAACAGGCTGACAGACAAACAGGAAGACAGACTGATAAACATGCAGATAGACAAACAGGTAGACACACAGACAAACAGGCAGGTAGACAGACAGACAGGCAGACAGACAGACACACAGACAAACAGGCAGGTAGACAGACACACAGACAAACAGACAGGCAGACACACAGACAAACAGGCAAGCAGATGCAACCATGCACTGCTTACCGTAGGAGACATGAATGTAGTTACGGTAGTTTTTAGGCAAGTTGTAATACGGGATCCATCCTCTCAGATAGCGCAGCGGTCGTAGCAGAGGAATGAAGTTGTTCCCGCTCCAATGAGGAGAGGCTATCGGGAACCATCGTCCAGTTAGAGGAAATATCAGACATAACTTTACTTCTTACAAACCACTCGCCACCATTCTTACATTTAGTTCAACTAGATACTGAAAATATATGTACATTAGTACAATATAGCAGGATTTACATTATGGCGATTAAATACAGCAGCCAAGTTTATAAGAGAGATCCTCTCTTGCCTCTAGTATTGTACTCACATAGTATCCTCCCTTGCCCTTTGCCCCTAGTATCGTACTCATACAGTATCCTCCCTTGCCCTTTGCCCCTAGTATCGTACTCACACAGTATCCTCCCTTGCCCTTTGCCCCTAGTATCGTACTCACACAGTATCCTCCCTTGCCCTTTGCCCCTAGTATCGTACTCACACAGTATCCTCCCTTGCCCTTTGCCCCTAGTATCGTACTCACACAGTATCCTCCCTTGCCCTTTGCCCCTAGTATCGTACTCACACAGTATCCTCCCTTGCCCTTTGCCCCTAGTATCGTACTCACACAGTATCCTCCCTTGCCCTTTGCCCCTAGTATCGTACTCACACAGTATCCTCCCTTGCCCTTTGCCCCTAGTATCGTACTCACACAGTATCCTCCCTTGCCCTTTGCCCCTAGTATCGTACTCACACAGTATCCTCCCTTGCCCTTTGCCCCTAGTATCGTACTCACACAGTATCCTCCCTTGCCCTTTGCCCCTAGTATCGTACTCACACAGTATCCTCCCTTGCCCTTTGCCCCTAGTATCGTACTCACACAGTATCCTCCCTTGCCCTTTGCCCCTAGTATCGTACTCACACAGTATCCTCCCTTGCCCTTTGCCCCTAGTATCGTACTCACACAGTATCCTCCCTTGCCCTTTGCCCCTAGTATCGTACTCACACAGTATCCTCCCTTGCCCTTTGCCCCTAGTATCGTACTCACACAGTATCCTCCCTTGCCCTTTGCCCCTAGTATCGTACTCACACAGTATCCTCCCTTGCCCTTTGCCCCTAGTATCGTACTCACACAGTATCCTCCCTTGCCCTTTGCCCCTAGTATCGTACTCACACAGTATCCTCCCTTGCCCTTTGCCCCTAGTATCGTACTCACACAGTATCCTCCCTTGCCCTTTGCCCCTAGTATCGTACTCACACAGTATCCTCCCTTGCCCTTTGCCCCTAGTATCGTACTCACACAGTATCCTCCCTTGCCCTTTGCCCCTAGTATCGTACTCACACAGTATCCTCCCTTGCCCTTTGCCCCTAGTATCGTACTCACACAGTATCCTCCCTTGCCCTTTGCCCCTAGTATCGTACTCACACAGTATCCTCCCTTGCCCTTTGCCCCTAGTATCGTACTCACACAGTATCCTCCCTTGCCCTTTGCCCCTAGTATCGTACTCACACAGTATCCTCCCTTGCCCTTTGCCCCTAGTATCGTACTCACACAGTATCCTCCCTTGCCCTTTGCCCCTAGTATCGTACTCACACAGTATCCTCCCTTGCCCTTTGCCCCTAGTATCGTACTCACACAGTATCCTCCCTTGCCCTTTGCCCCTAGTATCGTACTCACACAGTATCCTCCCTTGCCCTTTGCCCCTAGTATCGTACTCACACAGTATCCTCCCTTGCCCTTTGCCCCTAGTATCGTACTCACACAGTATCCTCCCTTGCCCTTTGCCCCGAGTATCGTACTCACACAGTATCCTCCTTTGCCCCTAGTATCGTACTCACACAGTATCCTCCCTTGCCCTTTGCCCCTAGTATCGTACTCACGCAAACAGTAGCCGACCTCTGGTCCGACCCAATATCCTCCCTTGTGGCAAGTCTTACGGTACACCCCTCGTAGTCTGGATCCGTGAGGACACTTGAGCTCGCACACCGTTCCTGCGTGGTTCACCACCCTCCTGCGACCTCTGCGAGCTGCCCTGATGAGTTGTCTGTGACACAGCAGGTAGCCGTGTGGCGGAGTGTCCAGGGGCGGACAAACCGCAGCACCGGCCGCTTCTGGCGGGGACAATATCATCATCTTAGCATCACTTTCAGGTTGTTATTATTGGAGGTATCTAACGTGAGCTTTATAAACAGACTGATTATATCAGCACACAACTTATAGACTAACTTAACTCTAGAACAGACACAACATCCAGTCCCCAGACATAAATCCATCACCGTACAAGTGGAAACCCACATTTCACTAATGATACATTTTTCAACCACCCCAGATATTGAACCCAGGTCCCTTAGCCCATTACACAGATATGCTACCGACTGCACTGTTAAGTTTAAAGCAAAATTTAGTAGATTAAAAAAAGTCAAAGTTAAAATTCCAATACTTTCACTTATTTGGATTATAAAAGCAAGGTGTACAAATAAGTTAAATTATGTTTGAATAAAAACTAGAACCCAATAAATTCTCACACATCATTTGGTGGCAATCTGCAAGATGATAGCTTTTTAATAAACGGTTTCCTACTAACCCTCCATGCAAATGCGGGTACATATCCTCTAACATTCTTCCTCATCCCAACCCATTATAGTAACTTTCATATAAGCGGATAACCTGAGCAGGTAGAGGGGCGAAGACCCAGACGAACTGACTGACAGTTGACAATATATTAAGAGCCTTTTAGAAAATAAAAAACAAAACCTTTTTTTATGGTCTGCGCCAATAAAATTTTATTAAACGTATTAGTAATCATTTTATTGGCGTTTATAGGTTGGTAGACCTTTGTACATAAAGTTCGGTTGGAAGCCATGACTAACAATTTCCCCCTGTCCAAGAATGTACACAACATGTTTTAATAAAACATGTCTTCAGCTAACATGTAGTCACGTAGCAATGTTCAAACACACATCGTCTTACAAGTTACAATGGCGGCTAAAAATAGTGGAACTGTAATCAGAGCCGCGTCATAATACTGAGGCAAGTATAGATGGTCTACAGCTGCGACAACTAATAATAGTACAGCGCATCTGCAGCTGCAGATCAACTCGGAGCTTTGGCCCAAGGAGACAAATTTGGATATTGCCAGAGTACCACATATTTTCCATTTAGCCAAAAAAGTAAAATATATAAAAAAAAGTTGGCTGAATTTAAAAAATAGTGATAAAAATATTGTGCGGTTTAAAAAAATAAATACTCTTTTGTAGCTTGTTTGCAAATATCCGTTGAATGTGAATAGATTGCTAAGTGTTATAAAGGTGAGGTCAGAGAACACTCCAGATGTGCGTTTAGAAACTAACGATTAGGAAGTGATTAGGGGGAAAACTTTGTTGATGGTAGTAAACCCGAGTGACAGTTTGTGATTTTTGTGAAAATATACATTTCAGTACCATTTCTTTTTTGAATAGATTCAAACCACTTATTCCTGGATACCCACATAGGAGTCCCGGGTTCGATTACCAGCTGGTACCTTGGGTATTTTTCTCGAAAGGATGTACGATTAGTACACTCAGGTCCCCTGGACATTGGTACGTTAGTACTGGCTAATCTTTCCACCAACTGGGCTATTATTGATGTAGCACAGACACGCATGTATAAAAACCCACTTATTTTCTTGACCGCGATAATTTTATTTAGCAAAGCAACTAACTATCCGCAAAACCTGTACGTAATTTAGTCTTAGATTTCACCGAGGTTTAAGTACAAGCTCATACAAAGAAGAGACAAGGGTTGTAACCAGGCCCGCGTCTGGGGGAGCGGGGGTGGTCAAAGGGGGCAATTGCAAGGGGCCACATTTCCCCCCAAAAACTGTTAAATCCCATTACAGTGACTATTCTAAATTTCGCATCAAAAAGTGTTTGTTTTAATAATACAAGCGATAAGTTTCCGCTCAGCGATATTCTCCAGTTCATATTCCTGGAGACCCTGTCTTTATGTCAGTTACCACTTAGGTTATCAATCGAGCCCTGGTTCAGTTCCCGGAAAGTTATCAGATACAACCGTGAGAAGTAACAATTGGACACTGTATAAACAGAGGATCAGATCACGTGATCAGAATGGAGCAGTTCTAGTTCTTAGAAGGAGCGGCGGCACTAAATTACAATCAGAGTTTATTTGTAAATCTCAAGATGGGTTGTATTGTAACGTCCTTAAATTAATAGGAGGTCCAAAACACAAAATAAAAATAACAGGGCAAAAAACAGGGGCAATAGGAGCGAGTGCTTGGAGTTCTATTCTTTGAAAACATTCAAAAACCAGAAATCCGCTACTCCCACCAGTTGCGGATACAAATATTGGAGCGGTCTACCTCA
>CABFWB010003921.1:54821-68848 GCA_902151455.1 Timema bartmani
TTATAGTCGATCTCAATTTGTTTACTTCGCTAATCCACAAAATGATCGATCCTAAAATATGAATATCTCGACCCTGCAACTAAATAATATTTGAAGTGATGACAAGTTAATCTTACATTATTTTTGAAGTTTAAATTAAATAGCCGAAAAAGGAATTTTTAATGAATTACAAGATTGAAAATAAGAAATAATTATCAACGCCGAAAGGTAAATGTAGATCTTACATTATGTATAACGATGAAGCTAGAGCTTCACCAGCTCTTAATCTAGCCAAGTCCAATAGTGACTCTTCATAGCACAGACGCCACTATATATACGATATAACCCAGAAGATGGAGTGACGGAACAAAAGGGTAGGGGTGGACATCTGGAATATTCGGGAAAGAAACATGCGCATGATAATATCGTTCTGGATCTATCGGGACAGTTCCACACCTTCTTCCGTAACTAGGGGTGAGCAGCACATCTTCACCATCGAAGTTCTTTGTTCTTTGGCACGGCAGTATCCACAATAGACGTCCAGGATTACGATCAACATGTTGTGTTGTGTTGGAGGTTGTGTGTATTCGTGATGTTTGACGCTGCTGGCAGTACGGTGGGGTAAGTTTAATCATAATTTCGTCCACTCTTGTAGCAAAATGCTACAGTATGACTGATAATAGTAATCCGAGACCAATCAGGTTGCTAGGAGAGAGGGTGGGAAATCCCTAGGGCATTTATTAAATCTTACAAATGGAAAAGGTATATTCATCCAAAATTATATTTTTCGAATGTTTTTTGTAATTTTTAACGTAATTTCATTTTGAAAAACGCCATGGACGTACGACTAGATGAGCTACTTCCTTATATTTCAACTACGAATACATTTTTTTTTAATTTTTAAATATCTTTTGGCTTTTTATTATTTGTAGGTAGGTCTACCTATGTTTGAAAATATAAATAGGTATTCTGCGATATCTGAAAGAGCCTAACAGTTTTCTAGATCTGTCAAGAGGTTGAGTGAGTTGTAAGAGATGTATAGACGTGCCTTGACAGAACCAGCTATGGCCATATCATACAAGCTGCACCATAGTGGAACAAGCAAGGTGGGCGGCCGCCATCTTACCTATACAAGAACTGCCGTCCACATCCAGCGCATACCCCAGTCGGCATGAACACCGGAAGCTGCCCCTGGAGTTACTGCAATACTGCGCACAGCCCCCATTGTCCCGCGCACACTCATTCACATCCGCGCACCGCTCACCAGTGTCGGGGATGTTGAAACCCGGGGGACACGTCATCGGGGCGAGGGTGGTCGGAGGTTCCGTCGACATTTCTGAAATAACAACAAACACTAGGTGTGACAAAACCCGACACCGGACTGACAGCTGACACTCAGATGTACTGTCAAGTATGTACCGTGGCAAGTCCTCCAGTCCGTGGCCAGCATGAGATGTGGAGGACAGAGGCAGTAGGATCCTCCCAAGGTGTTGTGGCAAGAATGAGAGCATCCTCCATTGTATGAAGCACATTCATCAACATCCTCGCAGGTCCCTGCAGGGCCGGCTGTGAACCCTGGGGAACAAGGGACATGCTCCCTCTCTGTCGTTGTGGTGAGGGGCGTTGGAGGGGTCGTTGTTGTAGGGATCGTTGTTGGAGGGGTCGTTGTTGTAGGGATCGTTGTTGTAGGGGTCGTTGTCGGAGGGGTCGTTGTTGGAGGGGTTGTTATCGGAGGGGTCGTTGTTGTAGGGGTCGTTGTTGTAGGGGTCGTTGTTGTAGGGGTCATTGTTGGAGGGGTCGTTGTTGTAGGGGTCGTTGTTGTAGGGGTCTTTGTTGTAGGGGTCTTTGTTGTAGGAGTTGTTGTTGGAGGGGTCATTGTTGTAGGGGTCGTTGTTGTAGGAGTCGTTGTTGTAGGAGTCATTGTTGGAGGGGTAGTTGTTGGAGGGGTCGTTGTTGGAGGGGTCGTTGTTGTAGAGGTTATTGTAGGGGTCGTTGTCGGAGGGGTCGTTGTTGGAGGGGTTGTTATCGGAGGGGTTGTTGGGGATATATACTCAGTAGACCGAGATTTGGGTTTGACTTCCTTTCTTTCAGATTCCTTCAAGAAAAAAAACATGTTTTGTATTATTTTTACAACTATTCATCAGGAAAAAATACTATAATATAATTGTACTATTTATTTCTATCTTGTTCTATAATCCATCCATACAAATATTTAGAATATTTTCCTTTTCACGGTTTATGTTTAAATTTAGTTAAATTGTTAATGTCTCTAATAAAACTAAAAATTAGTTTACAAGTCTTGGTCTTTATTCTGCAAAATATGGGTATTTTCAATTAAATACAAATACTTAAATGTAACGAGATACTATTTGACCCGTTTGGGGAGAGAAAATACCAGGCGTGTTCGGAAAGTAAGTATCGTTTCCAAATATAACCGCGATAGCGCTTCGGTCATCGCTGCGCGCATGCGCACCGAGCTCCCTCATACATTTGCTTACCTCAGACGCCATTACGGGAGCAGTATTTGTTTACGTTTTATGTTGAACGTTTAAAATGTTTAAGACAATTGAAGGTACCCACGACTGTGAAATGTGGTCTGTTATCAGATTTTTTAATGCAAGAAATGTGAATCCAGCCGAAATTCATCAGCGGATCAGTGAAATTTACGGAGAAAATGCAATGAGTGTTGGAATGGTGAGAAAAGGGGTTTGACAATTTAAAGAAGGATGTGAAAACTTGCATGACGAGGCACGGGGTGGGCGGGCATTTTTCATTAATGATGATTTGGTGCAAAATATCAAACGAAAAAATTCGTGAGGACAGACGGTTTACGATTTCGTCACTTTATCATGAATTTCCAAAATTTTCATCAACTGTTCTGTAAGAAATTGTGACAGGAAGTGATGATCACGATGGGTGCCAAAAATGATCTCTTAGGTGCACCAAAAAAAGGCTATTTGGCAGTGCTTTGAGTTTTCTCACGCGATACAGTGATGAATGTGGTGATCTTCTGAGCCACATCGTCACTGGTTATGAGACAGGAGCGTCTCAGATTATGCCGGAATCAAAACAGCAGTCCATGGAGTGGAGGCACACCACATCTCCGAGAAAGCAGAAATGCAAGCAAACAGCCCGGAAGATTGTAGCGTCTTGCTTAGCTACAAGTAAAGCATTAATGTATAATGTCTCCGAAATAATGGGAATTCATTTTAGCTTAACCAAACTGTCCCATTTCACCCTCAACTATCCAAACACCTGATCCACATCTGCCAGACACGACCAACCGCACCTACACAACCGGCAGATTGAGCTACGTAGTCGAAGTTCGGGCGTCTGCCGCTAGTGAGCGCACCGAAGACTAGAACTTACGATTGGAATTGGGGATTATCAGGAAAGGCCTGGAAATTTATACAAGAAATTATCAAAATAATAATGACCAAAAAAATACTAACATGAAAAAATGATAACTATTCTTGAAAATATTATGTCTTTCCTTCATCAATTGGCTATTCCTAATCTGTACTGACATCTTCTTTGAGAGCATCGTTCAGCTCTGTATTGTATTGTCATCAAAACAAATTGCTCTTAGAACATTTTCTGACAAGGAACATTCAGTGCCAAAGTTGGAAGATAGTGCATCACCCAAACCTATGAGGGGAGAAACTCTTGAAACCATCATAGTTCCCTTAGGTGACATGTTAACTGTCATGCAGTCATTGGCTTATCACCCAGATTTATGCAGGTATAATCTCTTATCTGTCAGCACCCCAACCAACAAAGTTACATACCTGTTCTGTGATGCCGTCATCAGATGGTTCATCTCCCAGACCTTTGCAATGGTAAGACCCTATAGTATTCACACAGCCAGTTCCACAACGTTCTGTCTGCAGCTCTTCATCCTGACATTCATCAATATCTTAAACACAAGGACAACATTCATGAAGCAATTGCATTTTATTAAACGTTAATTTAAATAAATATATACCTAAAACATAATGAGATTACTTTCGACAGTAATTCCCTGAACCCTATTAAATGTAGCATAGCTTTCATCACGTTTGTTGAAACTTGTAGCCTAATAAAGGATAATACCACATTATTCATGCCTTAAATATCCTATCTTTAAATAAGAGTTGTTAGCAAGGATATCTCTTACTAAACCAAATTTAAAATATCTCTAAAACATTGAAGTATAACCACACCACCTCAATTTGAAGACGTGTTTCTCTAGTATTGTATGCTATGAGTTGCGAATGACAAAACGAACGTTGCGAGGTTGTTATGATTATTCTATAAGCAAATAAACTAGAGGAGCTGACCACAAAACTGTTGTCAGCATTTCTTAGTGAAAAATCAGGCCGTAGGTCCGGTTAAAACGAGGGGGATTGAGCCCTTCTTGGCTGACTACAGAACATCGTTGGCTAGGGGTCACTCTGCCAGTTTCGGGGCTACATGGGCTAAGACGCCGGTTCATCGGCACCAGTCTCGGGGGCTGCCACTCGAGCCCAGGGAACCCGGTTTGGCGACCGTGTAGGGACCATGTAGGAGTCATACATTATCAGATTTTTAATGCAAGAAATGTGAATCCAGCCAAAATTTATCAGCGGATCAGTGAAGTTTACGGAGAAAATACAATGAGTGTTGGAATGGTGAGAAAAGGGGTTTGACAATTTAAAGAAGGATGTGAAAACGTTCATAACGAGGCACGGAGTGGGCGGCCATTTTTCATTAATGATGATTTGGTGTAAAATATCAACGAAAAAATTTGTGAGGACAGACGGTTTACTATTACGTCACTATCTTGTGAATTTCCACAATTTTCATCAACTGTTCTGTAAGAAATTGTGTCAGGAAGTGATGCTCACGATGGGTACCAAAAATGATCTCTTGGGTGCACCAAAAAAAAGGCTATTTGGCAGTGCTTTGAATTCTCTCACGCGATACAGTGATGAATGTGGTGATCTTCTGAGCCACATCGTCACTGGGGATGAGACAGGAGACTCTCAGATTATGTCGGAATCAAAACAGCAGTCCATGGAGTGAGGCACACCACATCTGCGAGAAAGCAGAAATGCAAACAAATAGCCCAGAAGATTGTAGCGTCTTGCTTAGCTACAAGTAAAGCATTAATGTATAATGTCTACGAAATAATGGGAATTAGTTTTAGTTTAACAAAACTGTCCCATTTCACCCTCAACTGGACTCAACTATCCAAACACCATACACGACCGACCGCACCTACACAACCGGCAGATTGAGCCACGTAGTCAAAGTTCGGGCGTCTGCCGCTAGTGAGCGCACCGAAGACTAGAACTTACGATTGGAATTGGGGATTATCAGGAAAGGCCTGGAAATTTATACAAGAAATTATCAAAATAATAATGACCAAAAAAATACTAACATGAAAAAATAATAACTATTCTTGAAAATATTATGTCTTTCCTTCATTGATTGGCTATTCCTAATCTGTACTGACGTCTTCTTTGAGAGCATCGTTCAGCTCTGTATTGTATTGGTATCAAAACAAATTGCTGTTAGCCCATTTTCTGACAAGGAACATTCAGTTCCAAAGTTGGAAGTTAGTGCATCACCCAAACCTATGAGGGGAGAAACTCTTATTTTATTGAAACCAGCACAGTTCCCTTAGGTGACATGTTAACTGTGATGCAATCAGTTTATCGCCCAGATTTCTGCAGGTATAATCTCTGATCTGTCAGCACCAACCAACAAAGTTACATACCTATTCTGTGATGCCGTCATCAGATGGTTCATCTCCCAGACTTGTGCAATGGTAAGACCCTATAGTATTCACACAACCAGTTCCACAACGTTCTGGCTGCAGCTCTTCAACCTGACATTCATCAATATCTTAAACACAAGGACAAAATTCATGAAGCAATTGCATTTTATTAAAAGGTTAATTTAAATAAATATATACTTAAAACATAATGAGATTCCTTTCGACTGTAATTCCCTGAACCCTATTAAATGTAGCATAGCTTTCTTCATGTTTGTTGAAACTTGTAACCTAATATAGGATAATACCACATTATTCACGCCTTAAATATAGTATCTTTAAATAAGAGTTGTTAGCAAGGATATCTCTTTCTAAACCAAATTTAAAATATCTCTAAAACATTGAAGTATAACCACACGACCTCAATTTGAAGGCGTGTTTGTGTAATATGGTATGTTATGAGGTGCGAATGACAAAACGAACGTTGCGAGGTTGTTATGATTATTCTATAACCAAATAAACTAGAGGAGCTGACCACAAAACTATTGTCGGAATTTCTTAGCGAAAAATCAGGCCAAAAGCCCGGTTAAAATTAGGGGGATTGAGCCCTTTGTGGCTGACTACTGAACATCATTGGATCGGGGTCACTGCCAGTTTCGGGGCTACACGGGCTAAGACGCCGGTTCATCGGTACCAGTCTCGGGGGCTGCCACTCGAGCCCAGGGAACCCCTATCGGTGACCGTGTAGGGACCACCTAGGATTCACACAGGCCATTGGGTAAACCTCATAACACCTCATTTTGTCACACTCTTCCTAATATTCTTTAGGTTTTTTCATTCTAACTTCACTTTTAACATCACATTTGTAATATATATAGTAGTATTAATAAACCTCTTTAAAAGACAAGTCTAGCATCAATCACGAACCCACACAAGTATTCAATATCACCCCCCCTTAACCCCGGCCACAGACATCCTGACAGATTCCAGGCCAACATACACAAAGATACAGAAAGGGAGTGACAGAAGAAACATTTGTATATAACCAACAAGCTCTACACATTATTTTAACGATTTGATTATGATATTATAAACAAAATGTACTACTTATTAAAAAAAATTCTCCTCCAAAATAGGTAAATAAACTTTATGATTACTTAAGACTTTCTCTTCTTCTAAAACGACCAAAAATGATTGAACTTTTAATGTTATAAAAAAGTGTATTTTTATAATTTCCTAAAACACATTTAAAGAGCCAATATGATGCGCACCGGTGGTCGCATGGTCTAACAAGTCACTCTTGTATTAGATTGGCTTTATAGTTCCGAAGAGATCAGAATTCGAATTCCGGTTGGGCGTACTTAGGGTGATTTTACCAAAAAAGTGTACAACTCTAAAACAATAATTTTCTGTTATCGTAATCAATGTATGCGTATAACCCAAACGAGGACTAAGAGCCGGTGAAAAAACAACCAAAAATAGCTATTATGGTTCGTCGAGATATTTTAGTGACCTTGACAAGTCTTCCAGTCTGCTCCCAGCTCCCAGCCGGGTGGACACAAACAGAACACACGTCCCAGGGTGTTGAGACATGTGTAAGAACACCCCGCCGTGCCCCCTGAACACTCGTCCACGTCCTCACACGTGTGATTGTCCGCCGCCAGTTGGGTACCATGGATACCATCACAGCTACACGTGTATCCACTGTGTAGGTTCGTACACGTGTCCTGACAGGGACTATGTCCGTTCCTCAAGAGACACTCGTTAATATCTACAAGAGAGGAGATTACTCTGCACTTCATATATTTACTATACTATAATTAACGTGATCAAATTCGTAATAGTTCAGAATGATGTGTGTAAAGTTGTACTCACTCACCCAGACAGGTTTTACCATTGATGGAAAGTCTGAGCCCTTTTGGACATTGGCAATGGTAAGAGCTGGGTGTATTAATACACAGATCTTCACAGCCTCCGTTGTTTGTCACACACTCGTCCACGTCTGAAACACAAAACACGTGTTTCGGTCTAAAAATAGCTCACACTATACTGGAATAATATATTGCAAGATATTTCACGATATTGATGTGAAAAATGCATTTCTTTCGAACGTTACAACTGTATGGAGTCTTTATTGGTTGAATTGAACGGGGACCTGATCTAGACGATATAATGAAAAATTGAATTACACGGAGTAGCCGGAAAAATGAAATACTTTAGTGTTTTAAATGTAAATAGTAATTAAAATACATTTCTAAGCTATTTAGTACAAATATAATTTCATAAATTTAAGACTTGAGCCTATGGAGTATAACCCAAACGGGTGTTAAGACGCGGTGCTAAGAAAACTTAAGATCGTCCACGTCCTCACACGTGTGATTGTCCGCCGCCAGTTGGGTGCCAGGGATACCGTCACAGCTACACGTGTATCCACCATGTAGGTTCGTACACGTGTCCTGACAGGGGCCATGTCCGTTCCTCAAGAGACACTCGTTAATATCTGCAAGAGAGGAGATTATCCTGCACTTAATATATTTACTATACTACAAGTAACGTGATCAAACTCGTAATAGTTCAGAATGTTGTGCGTAAAGTTGTACTCACTCACCCAGACAGGTTTTACCATTGACGGAAAGTCTGAGCCCTTTTGGACATTGGCAATGGTAAGAGCTGGGCGTGTTAATACACAGATCTTCACAGCCTCCATTGTTTGTCACACACTCGTCCACGTCTGGAACACAAGCCACGTGTTAATACACAGATCTTCACAGCCTCCATTGTTTGTCACACACTCGTCCACGTCTGGAACACAAAACACGTGTTAATACACAGATCTTCAAAGCCTCCATTGTTTGTCACACACTCGTCCACGTCTGGAACACAAAACACGTGTTAATACACAGATCCTCGCAGCCTCCGTTGTTCGTCACACACTCGTCCACGTCTGGAACACAAGCCACGTGTTTCGGTCTACAAATAGCTCTCACTATATTGGGATAATGTATTGCAAGATATTTCACGATATTGATGTGAAAAATGCATTTCTTTCTAACGTTACAACTGTATAGAGTCTTTATGGGTTGAATTGAACGGAGCCCTGCTCTAGACGAAATAATGAAAACTTGAAATACACGGAGTAGCCGGAAAAATGAAATACTTTAGTTTTTAAGTGTAAATAATAGGCTAATTAAAATACATTTTTAAGCTATTTAGTACAAACATAATTTCGTAAATTTAAGACTTGAGCCTATGGAGTATAACCCAAACGGGTGTTAAGACGCGGTGCTAAGAAAACTCAAGCCTAAGTACTAGGTGTTTTTAGAATTTAAAAAAAAAGTATCAATTGTTTCCAGTTGTTTGTGAACGTTGTTTTTCCACGTAACCAAGTATCGTTCATCATCATAATGTATCCTACAATGACGAGTTCCTACCTCAAACTATCGAGTCTCTACCCTATTTACTTTGTATGTAATGTTTTAGTTAATGATCTATCAAACATGGCACATCATTATTACTCATCTTCTTGTCTACTCCATGTTATAAAAAACAAACAATGAATACGACTCTAAGATTAGTGATATATTTCTGAATTGTTTCATTTTTAAAGATTCAACCCGTTTTAAAGTTGATCTTGATTACAAAACTATAGGTAGCCCTTTTATCAAAATATTCAAAGCATGATTCACACTTTGGTCGAAAATAACGAGCAGAAGCATTTCACACGATTGCAGAAATGTTTGTTTTTATTCGCGATGCACCACCCGTGTTGCTATCACTGTGTTGTTTTAGATGATAATTAGACACAGATTTATGTTAATACGCTGATTGGGTGTTACAAGCAGAGGGGACAAAATAAAACATGTGAATCCACGGTAAATTGCGTCATCCTGGTACTAATCAGCACTCTATCAAGATCGCTTGGGACTAGAATATCAGTAGTTCGCTGTTGGAATGGAACTACCCAGACGGTGTTGTTGGAATGGAACTACCCAGACGGTGTTGTCTTACCCACGCAGTTTGATCCTTGCAGTCTGAATCCTCGATAGCAGGAGCATACTGGTTTACCCTCCACCTCCTGGCAAACCTGGTCGCACCTCCACCTCAATCTCTCACACGCGAAGTTGTTGCTATTTGTCCTGGTCGCCTCCTGACTCCCATCGATGGTAGGAATACACCGGGGTTGGATGCCTTCCCACCTGCGACGCCGACAAACCACCTTGTAAGCTGCGACAGGCTGTAGTCTGTATCCTGGGTCACACTCGTATTCCGCTTCCAGGAAACTGCGCACTTTGGATCCAGGTGCTTGAGGGACCCTGCAAGATGGATCATGTCGACAGGTATCTGATGAATATTAGTAAAACTGCATCTTCTCACAATATTACCTCTAAAACTCAGTAGTTCAAAGATTTGGGTTTCAAAATTTGACAGTATACCACGCTATAGATATTAAACTTCCCAAATAAAACTTTCAACTTACCTAACGTATTTAACTTGAGCGTTCTCAACTCGTGGCGCAGAAACAAACGATCCTATTAGACAAGATAAGTCTCCTTTCCTAAACATTCTCATTGGGTTGTTTTTATTTTCTTGGACAACTTGATCGAAGCCAGAAATACTATTTTCATCGATTTCCTTCCCTAATGTTCCTCTACTTGTAGTACGCAGTTCGTGAGATTTGTGTGATGTTATCAGTGAGTTTTCAATTGTCTCCGTGGTAGTTTCCTGTCTCGGGGTTTTAAGTCGTTCACTTGTTGATTCTTGGGGTTTTCCGTTTTTATGTCCGTAGTTGAGGTTAGGAACATTCTGTTCAGTGATAGATTTGATTCCTTCATTTTCAAGAATGACGCGTTCTTCTAAATCCCCTCTATGTGTATTCGATGTTGATATTGGTCCAATGAATGGAGCGCTCGTTCCAATTGGGTTCTGTTCAAACAGATGCCTCTCTGTAGTTAGTTCAGCGAGATAGAGTACTCACAGGTGTACTCACTCTTGTAATCAACCTATCTCTCTCTTCAGAAATATGACTGGCATTTTGAGGCACGCTACTTCTTGGAGAAGTTTTGATAACATGTCCAGAGCGAGCATGTGACTCCATATGATCTTCAGTCGAGACGATAACATCAGTATTTTGTTTATGAATAGGGGAACCCGATGTGTTGGTGCTATCTATAAAATTGGTATTCAATGGCGTAGTATGCCGCGTTCGAATAACTTTGGCGTCACTGCTTTCCATGGAAGTAATTGGTGGTTTTCTCATTTTGTTCTCTTCTTTGTTGAGACCTCGATGAATGTTTGGTCTGAAGAGCCCGTTTTCAACCAAATTATCCGAGTTAACCGCCGTTTCTAGGCTGTTTCTATTTCGACCAGGATCATAGTTTGTTTCTGGAACTTCATTCAATGTATTACCAACACTGGCCTCTTCCTTAATTTTGTTTCTTTCTCTTCTACGTTTTAATTTCTCTTCTCTAATTTTTTTCTTACGCCTTCTTTCTTCTTTTCTCCTCTTTTTATTTATCCTATTTAACTTTCTTTGATTTTTCTTGGAATCTGTTCTATCGGTTTGGTGGGTTGTTTCGCGTAACGTGTAGTTCGTTATGGATTCATTTCGTTCCTTGCGCCGTTCGAATCCAGTTTGGATGACCTTAGAAGGTTTCTCTGAGATCTGGTCGGAATTTCTAAAATTAAGATGTGCGTGTCTGTTTTTATTTTTGCTACGATGTATTTTTCCTTTCCGTCCTGTGATAGGTTTTATTCCTGCAACAAGAAATGTCCATATAATCACGAGAACACACACATATATAGTTGTTGTAAATGAATGTGTAGGGAATGTAGAGAATAGAATAATGGACACATATGGTCGGAAACGTCACTATCCGAACCAAAGGTACCCTATTAAGTTACTTTTAACTATTGGAAAGGTAAACTATAAGTCAGTAATAGTCACCCCATATACGATACTACCAGTGTCGAATGGGATGTGTAAGGCTTTCCAGACTATATTATATCTTAAATACATGTCAATTTTTGTATCCTATACAATCCATCTACGTTTGTAAAACACATTAATTTACAATATTATACATACATATTATATGAAACTGCCCATTTCACGAACTGGCCAACAATTGTATGAAATCTTGCCCCATTTCACGAAATGGGAATTATTGTCCTATCTACTAAAAGTTTAACTTAGATTAAAAACATTATGTTAAGAATTATAAATCAGCCCAACCTAACTAAACCTAACCTTCCGTATCTAGGGGAAATTTGAAGGAGCTTGTGATACAAGTAGTTTTATTCGTCTGAAAATCAGCTATAAAACAATAGCAGAATAAATATTATTTAACGAAATTATCGTTTCTACCTAAAACATACCAACCTCTTCAATACCAAACACGATTTATTTGAAATGTTAGTTTCTAAAACAAGTTATTTTGGGGGATCTTAATTTGTAGCTTTGTGTGGTTCATCCTTTGTATTTGTGTCTCAAATTCATTATATTTTCATACACCTTAAACCCAAAAATAAAAATCATTAACAAGAAAGAGACAATGAAAAGTGTAAAATGTATTAAGAACTGACATTATTACCAGCTTCATTGGCCAAATAATCTTGGGCGTCACTCTCGCATTAGACTGACCTGGGGTTTGAAACCAGGTCAGGTCTACTAAGGGTGGTTTTTACTAAAGGGTTTCCCACTCTCCTTCTATGCAAATTCTGGTAGATTACCTCTAAGATGCTTCTTTCCTCCTCCCTATCTAATTAGCATTGTATTATAAAAACATTTATCAATTATTTTATTTCATTAGTTAGATATCTGACAGCGCCCCAAAGCGTTGTGACGTGTTTGTGTGTACCTGAGAGTAACGATTGCACCTCAGCTTGGTGGTGCACGATTGGGTCAAAAGGTTGTCTCGAGACGTCTGTAGGGAACTGTTTGGACCAATCAGCTGCTTCTCCAGTAGACAGGTCCCAACTACAAACAACCCAGATAATGATTACAAACAAATGCAGGGAAATATTGGTACTACCTCATTACACCTGACCGAGATTTTAGCCTCCTTCTCCCTGTCATCGGAAATCTAGTCTATTGGGAGATTCACGCCTTAGACCACGCGTCCACCGAAACAGGTGAGCGGAATAGTTAGTTTTCTACGAAAACAAATAAAAAATATGCAAACTTTGATCATTAAATTAATTCATCAACTATTTCAGTTAACAACATAAATAAAATGGCAGAACAACATACTAGTGTGGTATTTGAACAAAAGTCAGTGCTGGACTCCTACCCGGGTGGAGAGGGTTCAAATCCCGATCGTGTGTGTTTACATCACAATCTAGGTCCCATGTATACTAGTGATTTCCACGGTCCGCATCTTACAACCCTTCCGAGGATATCCGGTTACTTGCACTGAGAGGGCTGAAAACACCCTACCAGGCCGGGATTCAAACCCCAGCCCACCAGATAGGTATTTGCCAGCGTGTTGACCTTGAGACGGTTGTATGAGTGAGAGGTCCAATGCGCGTGCGCAAGTTTAGAAAACACGGGATATTTGTTAATATTGCTTTCAACAAAATGCAGTTGTAAGTTTAAAATTTTAAAAATAAATTTAATAACGCTTCACGTGAGAATTTGTACGTGTGAGATTAAAACAAAAGGTTATAATCCTCGGTCCAGCCTCCCTCTATCAAATTAAGGCATGTTTTGATAGGCCTACAACAGAAAATGTTAAGATGGTGTGAAATTGTTTAATAGGGTTTAATGTAAGTTATCAAAAATATCTTTCAAACACATTAAAAATATAATTTGAACTTTTTAACTGGTCAGAACCTTAGCCTACATTTTGGTGAAAACCACCTCACAGGTAGTCCGGTATTTCTAATGTAGCCTTAAACTATCTGATGTTAAGCCTCGGACAGGAAGTATGACTTATTTATACAAACCAAGAGATATTATTGTAATTAGGGTCAATATCCTAAGAAGGTCCTGCGTTTTAAAACAAACGTTTGCCATCAACTAGCAAATGAATCACTGTTGCTAAAAAGATCGATCTTTTCCAAGAGTCTTCCTTATCTGACACATGGTAATTACAGTTGCAATTTATTGCCTGGGTTTGAAATGGAATGACCGGTTCTTGGAGGTTACACAGTTGGATCCTCTTGTGGCCAAATAGGACTGGGTGGGTCTGAAGAACTGGACCGGATGTCTGATGAAGTTAGAGGTGAGATATAGGAGCCAGGAGGCTTAGGTTATCAACCCGTTGAAGTTAGGGATGGAACACAGGAGCCAGGAGGCTTAGGTTATCAACCC
>CABFWB010003922.1:0-21601 GCA_902151455.1 Timema bartmani
AAATTTAACATTTTCATAATTAATAAATTTTCATGTACGCCTAACTAACCTTTTTTGTGTTAACTATTACTATTATATTCATTATTATTATAACTAGAGTTAGTGTTTAAATAAAATATATAAACATATGTAAAAACATATTTGACTCTGATTTATTGTGCCATATTCCCAGTTTTGTAGATTCTCTAACATGAATTATTAATATGGATGGTGGGAGGGGTTGCTATTTTATATACGTAGAATATATTGGATTTTATGATAAAAAATCCGGGAGTTCCATCGATCTCAAAGAGCCTCTTTGGGGGTCCTTGACTGGTAGGTAATTGGGAACCACTGCTCAAGTAGACAGCCCCCCCAACTGCTTGCTATTTCGCACTATAATTTAGTCCATTCCATGATTCTCACCTATCTACGTGGCAATAGTTATCACTGATATTAAAATTCTCTCAGAAAGTGTAGCGACAAAGGGGCCCTTACGGTGTTCTGTAGTAACAACATTATTTTGACAGCTACAGAATTGAGGCATTTATACAACGACTTTATCTCACTCCTGGAGAAAGGATACAGTGTTGACTGCTTCACCAGAGCCTGAGGAATGTAATATATGATTTCTAGGAACTTCTCCAGTAAAGCACTGTCGGTCCTCACCATCGTGTAGCTGAGTTTTTTCACCCATCCGGTCCAGTTCTTCCAGTCCTTCTGCGTCAGCTCCTTGGTATCCAGGCTCCACTCCACGGGCTCCACGTAGTAGATCCTCTCCATGAGCTTCTCCAACATATATGGGTCCGTGATGGATAGGAACCTGGACAGATTCTTCATCAACCCCTCCAGATATCTGCCATCCTCAAGATGAACTACCAAGTCCCGGGTGCAGTTGATCATGTGGTCCCAGGCGTGCTTGTTCCTCTGGTAGATGTTGCTCTCGGGAATGCGGTCGTACACTCCGAAGTTGAAGTAGTGATTATCTATGAATTGCATCAGATTCCTGACGTCTTTAACGTTCTGCCTGGAGAGGCCGAGGTAGTTGAGGTGCCTGGCTCCTCCCAGGAGGTCAGCGATACTGAAGGTGAGTTTGGCCAGCGTGAATGAGACGTGAGGCTTTGAGTGGTTGAGGGAGTGAAGAATGGTCGCCGTCAGCTCACAGATCTTTGTAATCACTCGACTTGCCATTGAGAGGAGCACAACCTCAACCAGGAACTCTTCGTGGCGGAAAATACCTCGAGCCTGCAATATAGAGCATGACTTTTATACAATATAGAGCGTGGCTTTGATACAACATAGAGCGTGGCTTTTATACAGCATAGAGTGTGACGTTGATACAACATAGAGAGTGGAATTGGTAAAACATAGTGTGATTTTATACAACATAAAGCGTGACTTTTACACAACATTGAGAGTGGCTTTGATACAACATTGAGTGTGGCTTTGGTATAATATAGAGCGTGACTTTGATACAACATAGAGGGTGGCTTTGGTACAACATAGAGGGTGGCTTTGGTACAACATAGAGGGTGGCTTTGGTACAAAATAGAGTATGGCTTTGATACAGCATAGAGCGTGACTTTTATACTATATAGAACATGAATTTATACAATATAGAGCGTGACTTTTATATACTATAAAGCGTGGCTTTGGTACAACATAGAGGTTGGCTTTGTTACAACATAGAGCGTGGCTTTGATGCAACATAGAGCGCGGCTTTAATACAATATTGAGTGTGGCTCCAACGCAATATACCAGGGTTCCAACACAATATACCCAGGATCTAATGCACTAGCTCTTGGCTACAACACAAATTAGGCACACGGAGAGGTCGTATTTGTTTTACTAATTTGAAATGTTTATAA
The DNA here is from genome assembly GCA_902151455.1 of Timema bartmani. Taxonomy (NCBI): domain Eukaryota; kingdom Metazoa; phylum Arthropoda; class Insecta; order Phasmatodea; family Timematidae; genus Timema; species Timema bartmani. The sequence goes on from CABFWB010003922.1 coordinate 1,848, forward strand.
TTAGAATTAAATTAAAATGTTTTAACTAACTCACTTGGTTAGTTAATCGGCTCATAAGGACTAGGGAAACCTATTTCTCACTCCTTAAAATTTTGTATTGAACTTTTGGCTCTGACTACAGTATACTTGCGTTTTTTTTTTACAAAATTGGTCACATACTACTAAATAGCTAATTATTTATTGACACTGTCCACTGAAACGAAAATAAAAATCACTGTTATGTGTATAATTAACCATTAAAATACCAACTAGATTATCCATCTTCCCTCACAAGTTTTATAGTTCACCCAACCAATATTTGAACCTTGATCTCCCCGTCTTTGGTAGTCTAGCTCAACACAAAATAGCATGTTAGCTAACTACGCTAATAAGACTGGTAACTAACAGATTTCTTTAAAATAAATTCACACCTGTGGTTATATTTAATATTATTAATACAATGTTATAAATAACATTTTTACAAACTTTATATATGCATATAATTAATGAAATCAGTAGTTTGTCTTAGTTAATTATACTAATAATTATTAAAATTGTGTTCGTGTAATAAAATTGGATGACGTTTATTTCTGCAACAGACTAAACAAATATAGAACTAAAGGCTGTAGCGTATTAGAATTTCAATAGTTATATAGTTAATATTTAATTTATTCACTTTTGTCAAGGTTTGCTTCGACCCGCACAATCATTTTCGCGAACTTTGAAGGGATCGCAGCTCACAGTTTAAGTAGCTGTGCGCTAGAGGATTGCCTTGACAATAGTTGATTGCTCTCACACAATCAAATGTGCGCTAAAGGATTGCCTTGACAACAGTTGATTGCTCTCACACAATCAAATGTGCGCTAGAGGATTGCCTTGACAACAGTTGATTGCTCTCACACAATCAAATGTGTGCTAGAGGATTTCCTTGACAAAAATTTATTGCTCTCACACAGTCAAATGTGCGCTAGAGAATTTCCTTGACAACAGTTTATTGCTCTCACACAATCAAATGTGCGCTAGTGAATTTCCTTGACAACATATATATATTTACTTATTCTTCAATCGCCAAGCTAGGTAACTTATTATAAACTATTTTTTGTGACACCTAGGGCTATGAAGGTAGAATTTAAAGGAAGGGTACCCACATTTGCGGGGGATTAAACGTGGAAGTCCATTTAAGGAAAAGAAATACATAGCTTCACTTTGTCAGGATTTGAAACCTGACATTTCCCTCCCCCACGGACCATGCAGACTAGATGTGCCTGACATTTAGTCAATGTGCCCACCGAATCAGGTACTTGCGGGCAAATCCTTACTAATTTAAGTCATAATCCATCCCTTGCTTCGCATTGTTTACATGCATTGATTGTGCTCCAACACTTACTACCCTTTCGGGCAAAACGAACCAACGAAATAAAGATTATCAAGTGCTTCTCTGGACTATAAAGTTGTATTCATAAATATTATTTGTCATTTTCATAGTTAGACTTATTACGGCTCAAGCGCGGTGCCATTCCATTCTGGTCTAGATAGGTGTTGTCTTGTATTTAATGTAGCACCATACTTGAGGCGTGCTAAGTCTGACTATGAAACTGGCTCTATGTCTCGGAAAGTAATAATAATGACATTTATGAAACATTTATGTGTGTTATTGTCCGAGTAATGCTCTAATACATTATTACAATATAATGTTATCGCCATATGAACATTCTTTCTTTCTAATTACCGTTCAAATAATGGAAATAATAGAAAGTTATCTCTAGCAGAACTCTAAATACTGTGACGTCATGTAAGAAACTTGATTCTTAATGGATTATAAAAACAATCAAGCGAATCAATGGGACATAAAGTGCGAGTGCATGCATAATAAACTTGATGTAAAGGACAAACCCAACATAATTCTTCTTGGCAATCCAACAATCGCCATTGTTTGTTTAATGTAGAATAGTTTCACTTTATTGCTTCACGTCTTATTACCAGTATGGGCTGTCCGAATCTAACTAGGATGATGAGGAAGAGGAAATGTACCCACGTTTGCATGGAGAGTTAAAAACTTTTTTTAATTAATTACACCTGACCGTGATTTTAAGCCGAAACGTCTTGTCACCAGCAAACCAGACTACATGTTATTGACGTTTAACTCATAAGCCCCAAAATTCGGAATACTCTCGAATACTTTGAATATTTGCCGATGGATAAATAAATATGCTTTTATTAATTAAAATAAAATAATTATAAGAAGCTAGTCATTGAGGCTATTATCTGTACACCATCTCAAGATTTTACCAACACTGTACATTATTTCATATTATCTCTAAACATGTTATCGTAATAGGTTGTGAGATAGTGACCTAACCTAGCGGACTTCTAGACATATCACACCAACCAAACTCCAAACCATCAAGTTATTACTTTGTGAAAAGAAAAAAATACAATTTACCCTAGATCTGTAGAGTAGTAGGCAGATGTACTAGCAACTATGATAAAGTGTTGGAAAGTTTCCTAATTTCAAACTTCTTGAATGAGTATTACGTTATTATTTCTGTTCAAGAATATTATTTTGTTGACTTCCTACTTTATATCCTACCAGTTCATTAATAACCTTTTATAGAATACCAAATTGATTGTAAAGTAGACAATCTTAATCAAAAACCATTCTATATAACTTACAAATTGAAAAATATTCAAGAACACATCCTGCGGCTTCTGACTATACACTTTTTTGTACTGTTCTGTTGTTCAAATGGCGGCTCGACTGTATTGGAAACACGGGTTTTTGGGGTCAACTTAGATCACGTTTTACTATTACTTCTACTAGTTTAATATTTATGACTACCCCAATGAGTGAACACGCGAACTAAACGTCACATTGAAGGTGCTTGTTCGAATCCCAGTCGGGCGTGGTGAGAGTGGTTTTCACATTCCTAAATGGTTTCTAGTTCTTATAAGCGTCAATGCGGGTGCATTACCTCATTCCTATGCCATCTGTGTAGTTAAATGCTGATTGCCCAAACGTTAAATAAAATGAGTTACCAAAAACTTTTATTACTATTTTACTATATAATTGTATTATCATCAATTATATCTATCAAAAGGGAAACTGCAGATCACATGGCTTGACGCATGAATGTATGAAATAGTTAATATACATTTATTCCTACCGTTTTCTTACAATGGGTCTAGAGAATATAAATATACACTTATTCCTACCGTTTTCTTACAATGGGTCTCGAGAATATAAATATACACTTATTCCTACCGTTTTCTTACAATGGTTCTAGAGAATATAAATATACACTTATTCCTACCGTTTTCTTACAATGGTTCTAGAGAATATAAATATACACTTATTCCTACCGTTTACTTAACTTGTTTCTCTATTGTGCGTGGACTGATTCACTTCTTTCGTTCTTTTAGTTTCCTATAACTTTAATTTTATATATATATATATTTCTTAGACATATTTACTGACACTATTCAAAAACGTGAATATAAAATGTATATATATAATAATTATGTATTATGTATGATTTGAATGGCAAGTACATTCTCGAAACCAGAGGTTTTATAGCTGTTGTCTCCGAAAGTTCCAATAAATAAATGGCCTCCTTAGTGTAAATCAGCGAATAGTCCATAAGGCTAGTTGGCGATGCACAGGAACAAATCAACAAGACAGATATCACTGACAAGTGCTCTTTCACTTCCCTCTCCCGGGACTCGAGCACCTTGTCATTATTTAGAAGAAAGGGGGAGGGGCTATGTGCCCCACCAAATTGGGGACAAACGACGATAAGCCCCCAGCTAAACCTTCACAATTGCTCTAACTAGTTTTTTTCCTTTCATTAGTTTAAGCTTTAATTCGTGATCATAACCTCAATGTCTCGTTTACTCTAGACGTTTCTTTAAATTTAAATACTAATAGGTAATAATAATCTTGACACTTAGTAAAAGTACCTTAAAAACAATCAAATCGGTTATTTCTGAAAAATTGTTTGACTTTAAACTGTACCAAACGAGTGTAAGTCGAAAATAGTTCTGTTGTACAAAGGTCTCGCAAAACTTTTGGTTACTAAATGAAGAAGTAATTCGTGTAGCTTCCCTTTCGATTAACATGCTCGAGTATTTGTTCCAAATTTGTCATTTATTTTAACTCTTGGGTCTGTCATAAAATCTTTTCTAATTTATATGGGGCATTACCCGAATCTGTGATCACATGGTCTAACGCGTCACTATCGTGTTGGATAGGATTGATGGTGCTGTAGATATCGGGGGCTTTGAAATCCGGTCGTGTGAACTTAGGCTGGTTTTTTCATAAATTGTTTCCCACTGCCTTTCAGAACAATCCAGATATATTCTCTTTAAAATTCTACATTCCTCATCCTTTTAATACTTAGTAATTAGTACCGCGTCTTACTATTAATTCGGGCTATACGCTTAAGTACTAATTACACTAATGGGTTTGGAACTGGAAAGGTTTAATATAAAGGAAGGGAACCCGCATTTGCGTGGAGGGAGAGCTGAAAGCCATCTAGGAAAAACCACTCTTAGTTCACCCAAACTAGATTCGAACCTCGATCTCCCCGTCCTCGGCAGACTAGCTAAACAAGAAACTAGTGCGTTAGCTAACTACGCCACCGAGGCGGGTCTCATCCTTTTCATTAGCGTTAATAATATATGCGTACAGCCCAAAATTATATTAGGGCGTAGTCAAAAAAATGTCGCTTACTTTACGAAGAATGTAGTGGAATTAAAAGTAAGTATATTGTTTTAGTTTTTTATGTAGTTATTTGATTTTTTTCCACGTCTTACTTTCCGTCTGGGCTGTGTGGATTGTTATTACAAAAACGGTCTCGAAATGATAATGGTAGGGTTTAGAGAAATAGTGGAAATAGAGTAAGAAGCCATTGAGGGGATAAAAATCCTTTCTACAGCAGGGTGTGTGATTCGAACCCCGATCTCCCCACCACCAACAACCCAGACTAAACGACCTTGATATAATCCAATTAACAACAATGTGGGTGACCTTTATTGATGGGACTCTTGTCTTCTGCGTCAGAGGATGCTCCTTATCTGACAACTATTGGGCTACTAGATGTGCATTCACGTATTCATGCGCCAAGTCATGTTATCTGCAGCTGTCACTTTCGATAGATATTATTAATATGTATTAAATAACACTAATTATATTGTAAAATGTTATCAATGTTGACCGCACCCGCTTCGGTGGCTGCATGGTCTAAGGAACTACTCTTGCAATAGACTAGACTGCCAAAGACGGGGATATCGGGGTTAGATCCCAGTTGAGTGTCCAGAGGAAGGTTTTCCCTAAATGACTATACATTATCTCTCTCCACGCAAATGCAGGTAAATTTCTTCTAAATTCAACCTTCCTGATGCCTAAAATATTCGTGTAATTAGTACATATGCATATAACCCGAACGGGTAGTAAGACATGGTAGTAAAGTGTGTTAACTGGAGTGTTGTTAACCTGACCTGTCGGAACAGCCTGGCTAGAGTCTTGTCGTCCTCCAGGGACCGGACCACATCCACCCCGAAGTTCATCACCTCCTCGACAACGTCCGGGTCCACGTATACGTCCTCCAGCCCAAATTTACTGTCCAGCATTCCGTACTTGTGCGTCTTGGTCAACTGCAGACCGTCCAGGAGCAGCTTCATCGTGCCGCTGTCCTTGATGAACCCGGTCCACGCCTCCACCACGACAGCGTTCTCCTCGGCGTTCAGGTTAAGGATGTTGACGTGATCCTCGTAGCTGGTGACTAGGGCCAGGGGCAAGGCCAGCAGGGTAGCGAGGCTCCACATGGCTGACTGTCGCCGGGACGAATGAGCCGCTCAAGATACTCGCGCTTTACCTTGCGACAGACGGAGGTACACCAGCTGGGCCAAGGTTTGATACATCGGGGCTGACAAGTTCACAGGGAGGAACAAGGTTTGATACATCAGAGCTGACAAGTCCCTAGGGAGGGACAAGGTTTGATACATCAGAGCTCACCAGTTCCTAAGGAGGGACAAGGTTTTATACATCAGAGCTGACAAGTTCACAGGGAGGAACAAGGTTTGATACATCAGAGCTGACAAGTCCCTAGGGAGGGACAAGGTTTGATACATCAGAGCTCACCAGTTCCTAAGGAGGGACAAGGTTTTATACATCAGAGCTGACAAGTTCACAGGGAGGAACAAGGTTTGATACATCAGAGCTGACAAGTCCCTAGGGAGGGACAAGGTTTGATACATCAGAGCTCACCAGTTCCTAAGGAGGGACAAGGTTTTATACATCAGAGCTGACAAGTTCACAGGGAGGAACAAGGTTTGATACATCAGAGCTGACAAGTCCCTAGGGAGGGACAAGGTTTGATACATCAGAGCTCACCAGTTCCTAAGGAGGGACAAGGTTTTATACATCAGAGCTGACAAGTTCACAGGGAGGAACAAGGTTTGATACATCAGAGCTGACAAGTCCCTAGGGAGGGACAAGGTTTGATACATCAGAGCTCACCAGTTCCTAAGGAGGGACAAGGTTTTATACATCAGAGCTGACAAGTTCACAGGGAGGAACAAGGTTTGATACATCAGAGCTGACAAGTCCCTAGGGAGGGACAAGGTTTGATACATCAGAGCTCACCAGTTCCTAAGGAGGGACAAGGTTTTATACATCAGAGCTGACAAGTTCACAGGGAGGAACAAGGTTTGATACATCAGAGCTGACAAGTCCCTAGGGAGGGACAAGGTTTGATACATCAGAGCTCACCAGTTCCTAAGGAGGGACAAGGTTTTATACATAAGAGCTGACAAGTTCACAGGGAGGAACAAGGTTTGATACATCAGAGCTGACAAGTCCCTAGGGAGGGACAAGGTTTGATACATCAGAGCTCACCAGTTCCTAAGGAGGGACAAGGTTTTATACATCAGAGCTGACAAGTTCACAGGGAGGAACAAGGTTTGATACATCAGAGCTGACAAGTTCCTAGGGAGGGACAAGGTCCTAAGAAGGAACAAAGTTGGATACATCAGAGCTAACAAATTCACAGGGAGGGACAAGCTTTGATACATCAGAGCTGACAAGTTCCTAGGGAGGGACAAGCTTTGATACATCAGAGCTGACAAGTTCCTAGGGAGGGACAAGAGTGGTAGCTGTAGCTACGAAGAAAATATTATTTTAATTAAAACAGTGAAACATGTTAAACATATATATTATATAGAACACTGAGTAAATAAGGAATACAAAGGCTAAATACTAAGCTGACTTTTAATTACATTTCTAGAAATGTGTATCGTTTTAAACATACAAGTTACGCCTTATATCCAAAATTGGAAAAATTACAAAAATAATATATTTTCATTCAACATTTTACCCCCCTTCCGTTTGAGCAAAGTTCTGGGACATTCATTGTCCCTACGCCCTGAGCCATTATATACCTAGGGCTGCTTATATCTTACCAACATCCTAATAATGTGCAGAAATTGAGACCCTAGCTTTAATAAGATAGAACGTTGTCTCCAGCTCGAACCAGTACCAAGAGTCACGGGGAGAAAATGTTGCTTCTACTTAATTCAAAAACATCCCCTGCACTAGAGAGGGTGAAAGATCCAGTTTTTTTTATCCCTCCTCTCCCGCGGAAATATTGTCAATCTTTTCTAGTTCGCCAGTGACGGGAAGGTCGGGAATTGAATCTTGGCCTCGTGTGCTGGAGCTATTTTTTTCACCATCCCACCACGCAAATGTTGGTATACTTCCTCTAAAATCCCACCTTAATTATTTGTAAGTATATTTAAAGGAAGACTTCATGGAGCATAATAGACAAATCTCCCCTCTTATCCATAGGAGGAACCCTCCCGACCTTGTACCAGCCTCACCCGTGGCCGTGAACCGGACAAAGACCGCCCGCCACTTTTCTGGAGCGTTTAACCCTTTACACAAGCTCAGTTATTTTGCAATATTAAGATAGTTATGGCTTGGTTCAAAATGTAGCTAAGATATATCAACAGTCTCTATAATATTTCAAATATTATATTTGGGTGACATAAATAAAATAAAGGGCAAGACGCATCGAACAGGCTTTCTCGCTCTTTCACCAAAAAATGGAGATCTGAGACAGGAAAAAATCAGCATTGTTAAAAAAAAAGAGTAAAGAGAGAACAAATAAATTAATACATGCTGTTACAGAAACATATAAATGAACATCTTGGTTTACCATGAACGTAACTGTTCACCGTACGTCAGCAGATTATGTTTATTATAATGGTTTTGTCGCCAATCGCTAGGCGCTAGGTGTGCTCTCAATTTTTAATTGTAATCGCCATACTAATTCACCCCCTTTTCGACAGTTTATTGTTTTAGTATACAACATTCCATCTATCTATTTCACAAGGAATTAATGTGTTCATTCTTAAGTTTCGTAAATTTAGAGGACGAAGCTCAGCCGTGTGTTATGGTTTAGTTTTCCCTTAATGATTTTCCACTCTCCTCACAAGAAAATTCTAGTACATTTACTATAAATTGAATCTTCATAAGCCCTACATAGTTTACCAACGGAATTGTAAATTAGTCCTAAAATTATAAGTTTAAAACTTTGTAAATGTAAATGATTGTGTGCGAAAACCTTGCAAATCCCTCTGGGATAATTAATCAGTTTATTACTTTTTCTCGCCCGTCGAAGAGAGATGTAAAAAATCGAACTTTGAATTTTAATAAGATGTCAACGTTTCATGACCCCCTTAAATTGAAAAAGTTGTTTTCGCGATGCCGTTTGTATCTCGGGATGGAGCCGAACCCATTATACCAATCGGGCTAAAATTTGGTATCTAGGGTTTTCATAGGGTTCCCCCGAGGTTTTTTTCTTAGAATTATATATCATCCTAAAACGAAGGGTAGTTTACTTAAAGGAAGAAAGAGATAGGACCTATTTGATCAAGTTTGCTCTAACAATTCTGATAAGATGTTGTACCAAGGCAACAAAATGACAAATTTCAAGTTTGTCCATGTAAATGAGTTTAAGGATACTTTACATAAGAGGAAAGTTTCAATTCTGATAATTTCATCGCAACTATTTGAGATAAGAAATAACTTGTCATTTTTTAAATAAAAAATATTTTATTTTGAATGTATTTTCATAAAATCAATAGTTTCTGCAAGCAAATATATATTTATTTTTATGGAGATCTTTGAAATTTGAAATTGACCGTTATTCTCTTTGGTTGACAGAGATATTCCTCTTTTCTCGTGTTTCTGTAAAAATGTATATTATTTCATTTACTTTGTTGGAGCGTTTCCGCAACAATGCATATTAATATTATTTCGCTTCACAAATATTACGACTTTTAAGTAAGTTTATTTATTTTAAGAAAAAATAAAGAGAAGGTTTGTGCGGTGCCTTGTACAATTTTTGTTATTGTGTTATCGTATTATATATATATACTCTATTTACATCGCATGTTTGTTATAGGATTTTTGTTTACAGAATATATTATAATAGCCCTGTTTGAATAAATTACGACCATTCCTTTAACTTGACCCTCAAAATGGAATCCTAGAGAGGTTTCTTGTTCGTGGAGAGGATATTACCACTGGTTACGTCTCTCAGGCAGCATTCCCCCCCCCCACGGTTTTCCTCTTCCGTCAGTCGGTCCACCAGTTACACTCCATTTATCTGAAAAAGGTATCAGTCCTCCCATGACGGATTATACCGTGGCCCTATCTTATAAGTCACACTAAAGTGCAATATTGCAAGGTAGGCTAATTATTCATATTGTAAACAGCTTAACGGATACCCATTTTTAACAAAATTGTTGGGGCCACTTTTATAATACTAAAATTACCCTTTAGAATTTCCCCCCAAAAAACAAGTATACATTTTTCTTCGTCATGTCAAACATTCTCCAGATTAACATTTTTATCAAAATGTTATAGCCATTTAAAAAATCTAAATGTATAGAATCACTCACTAGTTAACTGATATTAAATGAATGTTTTGGCAAAAACCAATTATAGGCCAATAATGTTATTTGTCAGGTATAAATGGGGATAGGCAGAGTTATAAAATCCAATTTTGTGTTCGAAAGCACATAAAGCATAGGCATTCATCATAAAACGTAAAGATTCGTCATAAAACGTAGAGATCCATCATACTTTTTCTTTATATGAGAATATATTTAATTTTTATAAAGGCTATAATAACTTGGGGCTATAAGAACGTTATTTTTTGTAGCCCATACATTTTTACGCGGGCTATTTAACGTCCTGAACCATTAAGTAGCGATGATGCGGACAATTTAAAGGATCTGAAACCTCATCAGTATAATTAGGTGATAGTAAAATCACTCACATCACTCAAGGCCTTATATAAACTACGCCATCATTGGCGTGCCAAATTAAAAATAAAATAATCATATTTTATTATAATTGTTTAACAATTTTAAACAGAGACAGTATTATTTTTACCAAGCTTAGGTACATACTGGCTCTATTCTACTATCACATTTTAAGGAAATGGGAGCTATACATACATTACGTCATGCAGGGAGTTTTAAAAGGTCTTTTTCCACCCAGTGCCATGATTTGCTGCTCAGACCATTCCCCAGATTGAGAACATGAAGAGATGAATGAAACGTAGATTTGTATTTGTTTATTTCTATTTATTGGATACAACGGAGAGGAAAAATAACTTTCAAATTTCAAGCTCCGGGCTTTTTAAAGAGAACTCGTAGAAACATCAATAACTAAACTTGTTACATCAGTGACTCGTGGGAGCTATCATGCAACCATCAATGTTACATTTAAAAAATATAATTTTATTTTAATTTCTTCTCGTACCACGTCCTACTATAAATCACGGCAGAGGTATTTAATTAAGATAATGGGGTAAATATGAGGAAGATGAAATTAAAAGGGAATACATCAACATTTTCACCGGGTTAGAGTGAGAAAGAATTTAGGAAAAACTCTCTTAGTACACTAGGCAGGGATCTGAGCCGTGACTTAGCCCCATGTCCACCAATTCAAGTTCGAAATCTACTGATGGTTAACCCACATTTATGGTTGCATGGTTGCATAGTCTAAGGCGTCACTCATGTGTTAAGAAAGGCGATGGGGGGATCCAAGTTCGAATACTGGTTGGGTGTACTGAGAATAGTTTTCCCAAGATGGTTTTCCACTCTATCTTCAAGAAAATGTTGGTGCATTTCTCCTAAATTCTAACTTATATTAAGCATATGCTATTATCGTAATTAAAAGATATATTCCGAAAGGATACTAAGCCGCGGATAATCTAGCGGATCACACAAATCCTGGTCCTGGCCCTGGAAAGATTGCGCACGGTGAACTTGACTCTTTAACTAAGATTTATTTTATTTTAGACAAGTGGTATCGTACCAAGAAATCTCTATATATCTCAAGCATACTGATCCCACAAGGAACTAACCCTGGCCGACTAACTTAAAGGAACTCAGGGGATTTCTTGGGATGGTGAATTTCTTTGGGATATTTATTCCTAGCTTATCCAACACAACTTCACCCTTCTACCATCTGAAGAATAAGAGAGTCCCGTTCAATCATCGGTCACCTGATTGTCAAACCACGTTCGAGGCGTTAAATAGAGCTTCGTCTGGTCACCCGGTATTTAGGAGGGTGGATTTAAAAAATATATATATATTTATTTGGACGGGCACCTAATCGACCGGTCTCAGAGCAGTGCTCTGCCGAGTAACTGAAAACTCGCTCATGTCAATCTCATGAGCGAACAAAACGTTTCATTCACACGGACTAAATTATTATATCTATGAGTTGGAAACATTGTACATTTGACCTGCATACTGATACCCAAACCTTGTGTTGGTTGTTTAACCTAGCAGTGTCCATTTGACCTGCATACTGATACCCAGGCCTTGTATTGGTTGTTTAACCTAGCAGTGTCCATTTGACCTGCATACTGATACCCAGGCCTTGTGTTGGTTGTTTAACCTAGCAGTTTCCATTTGACCTGCATACTGATACCCAAACCTTGTGTTGGTTGTTTAACCTAGCATTGTCCATTTGAACTGCATACTGATTCCCAGGCCTTGTGTTGGTTGTTTAACCTAGCAGTGTCCATTTGAACTGCATACTGATACCCAGGCCTTGTGTTGGTTGTTTAACCTAGCATTGGACATTTGACCTGCATGCTGATACCCAAACCTTGTCTTGGTTGTTTAACCTAGCATTGTCCATTTGACCTGCATACTGATACCCAGGCCTTGTGTTGGTTGTTTAACCTAGCAGTGTCCATTTGACCTGCATACTGATACCCAGGCCTTGTGTTGGTTGTTTAACTTAGCATTGTCCATTTGACCTGCATACTGATACCCAGGCCTTGTGTTGGTTGTTTAACCTAGCAGTGTCCATTTGACCTGCATCCTGATATTCAAACCTTGTCTTAGTAGGGTTAGCTATTATTGCTTATCATACATGTGTGAAGAGCCTTTACAGATCCAACAATACCAGGACCAATGTTATAAATCTGTCTTAGGAGTTCTCGACTGGGTCACGTAAATATTCACTCCTTTAAGTTAGGCTTAAAAGAAAGACCCGGAACTCTTGAAAATAATCGAAGAATATGAGACTAAGCTGAAGCCTGTTAGTTTTAAAGATAAATAAATACTAAGAGATTACCGTACAAACTTTATCATATAATGTTTTATAGCGTGGAACGAGATTTTAAAAATAGGCTTTCAGAAAACTACCCTACCCTTAAGTAAGTTTTTCTCAGAAAAACAAACATATCATCTTGTTATTCAAGATTAACACTTTTCATACATACATTTCAAACAAATTGTTATAACATTAAAAAAATAATTAAAATCTCAAAAATTCAGTTATTTTTAGACAATTCTAAATTTATTTTTATAAAACTAAATTATTATTTTTCATGAAAAACTAAGCAGTAAGTGCCCGACACACCCAACTTCCCAAGAATTTACGAAAAAAATATATATATACATATATATATAACTTTTAAGACATAAACACTAAAAAAAGTACGGATAGTTTTGAAAAAAGAAGAGTACCGGAATGTGTATTGCAAGGTATACGACAATATAAAAAAGTAATCAAAATTAATACTATTATTATCATTATTATTAGTCTGCTTAGTTTAGTAATGTGGTGGCAAGCTGATAGCCAGCTTCTTTCTCAATACTGAACCTGTTGTTTCAAAGTCTGAAACCCATGTCTTTATAACATGAGATGACGGAACCGGATCATGACGCCGAAGTTGAAAGTGACGTCAAAATTCTCGTCGTGCACCTTCATAACAATCATTGTTTTTAAAAAATGCTTTTACTGCAAATGATCGATGCATACCTGATCATTGCTCCATGGTAGCTAAATGGCATTGACTGGAAAACGTAATGACGTCATCACAGTCCTGCCAACTTAAACTATGGCCTTGAAATGAATTATTCAAAATCGCCCGTTCCCTTGCGCCATCCTGTACATCGCTCCCACACAGTATGAGAAATTCCAATTTGGCTCAAAACCTGATGCTTTCTCCAACCATTGGGCTTCAGTTTTGGGTATCTGACAAAGAAAAATAAACCATCACAAAAAACAGCTAAAGCATATTGATAAGTTAGCTCCTGTTGCATGGTATAAACATTATTGGATCAAGTTCCACGTGAATTTTGATTTATACCTCATTGTTTAACTTCTTCATGTCTATCGAAGTTTCTTGACTTAGTAGCGGATCTTGATTCAACGATTGATGACGTACTACGGTTGATATCGTATACATCTTTATTTATATTTCTAGCCCTTTTCAGGAAATTGAAGATGACAGTGAAAAAGATAGAGCGGACTATGTGACAACTAGAAATGAGGATGCCTCAGAATAATCTTCAACTAACTTCCTTTTGACTTTTAAAAGCAACTGTCACACCACTTGTAAAATCCAATTACAGACAGGAAAAGGACAATTTAGAATTATTCACCAATTTACTCCACACCAAACTGAGGGGAATGGATGGGGACACTCAATAAATAGCCATGCATGAAATAGATAACCTGATGTTTCGATTAAAAAATCGTCAAGTTCGTCGAATAATAATTACACTTGGAGCTAAGCAGGGTAACATATGAATTCAGCATCACCAAATTCTCAGCCCTCTCAACCATCTCCATATTTTCAACAATCTCAAAATTCTCAACAATATTTGAAATCACTCTACGAATCAGCCTTATTACCACCCACTAATGAAACCAACCACACAGACGTCCCCTTTATTTAGATTATCTAACAGTGTTTTTCTTTCCGAATATCGTTAAGTTTATTAATTACTCATGTCACCTGTAGCTAAAAATCTTGTAGTGATCGCCAATCTTTGTTCGAAGGCAATACTCTGTCTCATATTCGTATCTTGCTTTTTAATGCTAGTGTAATATTAGCGTGTACTTCTAATATGACAATGTAACTACCCACTCCAAAAACAAGCTAATATTCATAGACATCCTGCAATAGAAATACTACCCCATAGTAATCTCGTACTCATAGACATCCAGCAATATTAAACATCACGATCTTACTATGTCAAATATAGGTGATCTACTCATGCATATGTCTACCGGAGTAGAGTTGCTTGCAAGTCCAGTTTCATCACCTCGAATGCTAGATTGAAGACAAGTCCAAAAATGCTACAAATTTTTCAGAACCCTGATGTTCCAACAGAGTGATCTTGCAATGCTCTGATTGGCTCATGCTGTACTAAGAAAATACCTCTCATGTTCCTGGACATCTAGTTGGCCTACGTGACCTAACAAGCATAGTTCTACCTCTGCGCGTCCGGCGTCTTGGAGTTGATGTTTTGAAAATGAATCAAATGCGACGGTTTAATTCAAGACAAACAAGAACCTGGTGTACGTGATGTCAACAATGCAGCCATCTAACATGATGCTTGTGAATGACGTAATAACAAAGGACATCTCCCACATTCCTTCCTTGCAACTAAAACTATATAACGAGGGCACAAAGATTACATCGAGGACAATTTTCCAACTACCACTTCCACGAGAAGTGACTAGGACAGTATATAGCCAGGATGGCTGATGATAATATCTTTGTTTGAATTTAAAAATTCATATTGCTGCGATGGGTTTTGATTTTCTTAAATACTTTGATTTAGTTTGTAATGGAAATCTGTCAGTGTAGGCATCGGTAATATTTAGCTAAAAACTTTAAGTTTAAAAGTAAACTCTGTTATGGAACACTTAATGTTTCCTGTCACCCCATGGGTGCTAGTATCTTTTTATTTTTGTGGTTTAAATAGGTAGCCACATTTCTCGGTTCTTTTTATGTTTTCAATATTTAGGTAACATATTAAATTTTTTGCTTTTGTGGGTATGAGTAATAATTTAAATTCTTTAAATTAACGTTTCTTTTATAGATTGTTTTGTAGGCTTCTTATCTTTGAAGTTAATATTAAAGTAACTTAATTTTGATTACTATAGTTTGACTTTAATATTCGTAGATTCATTTAGGCAAAATTTTTAAGTTTTTTTAACGTAACTTTATTTGTCTATTTAGAAATTTAAATGTGAGAATCTTAGTTAATTCTTTAAAAAGTGACAAGGTTAAATGGTCCCACGAAGTTTTGAGTTTAGTAAAGAAGTCAAAACTTTGTGCTTTACGTAAATATCTGGTGCGATATTTACTTTAAGTTTAAACTTAAATTTAAAACTGATTTTGTCTGTATTCACAGGTGTGAATCAAACGCGTTGTGAACCATTTAAAAGAGGCCCACTAAGCTCTTTATGATCCTGTAAAATTTTAGGATTTAAGACTTTAAGAAAATATTTGGTGCGATATTTAAATTTAAAGACTGAATCTAAAACGGTTTTGTCTGTATTCACAGTAGTGAATCTGACGCGTTGTAAATCATTTCAAAGAGGCTCTTTAAGCTCTTTGCAATCTTTCTAGTATTTAAAATTTAAACTTTTGATACTAATTTTGTTTAATATCAACTCTATGTGGAGAATTAGAAGCTTGTATATCATAATGAAAGTTTTCTTTAAATAATAGCAACAATTTTGCTTATTTCATTGGTATCTTTTAGACAAGTTCATATAACACTGTGATTTATTTGTTTTCCAACTAACTTCAGTTTGACATGTAAGGCCATGCAACTTGTTTTAACACTGTTTATTACTTTGAATAAATAATCCAAAATATTTCTTTAACCTCCAACTGTTTTACTATCTCTTAATTTTGCAAAAGTTTAACTTATTTTTATAATTATTTTCTTATGTTCCGCCCTCTCCTTTTTAGTCTATTGTGGCCGTAACTAAATAGAGTGAGAGTAGGGCGGTACACTAGGTCCAACTTGTGTTAGTAAAAACTCGAAATCAGATGCCCTCATTCTATTGAAGTTTTCAAAATATCCTGAAGACTTTTAAAAATTCTGCCAATATGTTTGACCTATATTGTGCCCTCAATATCAAAGCACCAAAATTTGTTTTGAATTCACATCTCTTATCATTAAACAATCGATAAATCATATATAACATCAAACTAGTTCATAGTACTGGAAGCCAGATTTATTTACTTTTCTCTACTTTTTATATGCGACGTCATCCAACACCTATTTTTACTTCTTTTTATTCGATCTTTCAACAACAAACCACAATAAACAACACACAAGGAAGCAGACACAATAATTAGTTGCCTAGAATCCATAATTGTGATTCAGTACTGATGGCAAGACAAAAGGTTCCACATTGTTTCGATGAACTAAATGCGTCACAAGTCTGAACGAATCACCCACCATGTTGTCGCCCCTGGTTCGCCCTCATTTCCTTGGTTCAACGAATCACGCATTGTGTAATTGCGCCTTTAGTGATGCAGCTGAAAGACAGTTCGTCAAGCTATAATATCGCTAGAGATAGGGTAAATTCGCTTTTGTAAAAAACGCGAAAAAAAAAGGGTCGAAAATAGGGTATTTATAAGTTTTCTTTGCGTTTCATGGCATTTGAAAGTGTTTAAAGCGATTTTTATTTCGCGAATTAACGCGAAAAACGTGATTTTGAGATTATTTTAGCTAAATTATTCTATTTAGCGAAATAGACGCGAATTCCCTGAAAATGCTGAGAATTTCTATAAAACGATGTTTTTCAGTGGAAATAAGTGATTAAAAAATCATTGAGTTTCACTCGTCTGTGTGCTTCAGCTCGGGTTTTACTTGCATCCTGTGCCTTCCACAGCCCATCCGGCTAATCGCCACATTCCGTTAGTCGTTGCTTTTATCATAAATCCTTTGTATAGGCCCTAAAAACATTGACGAAAGACATTTTTACCTATTTTGCTACAAAATGCTAAATTATGCCACAAAACGCTAAATTTCCAATAATTAATGCTATAAAAACTGAAAATTAATGCTATTTTACCCTATCTCTAAATATCGCTGGTCTGAGCTCATGACTATAGCAATATACCTGACGCTCGTCATGGTGCAACCAGTTGACGCTATCACCAGCCTAGCCACGCGTCGTGCTCACGTGAATCAAAGCTTGAATCGAATGCGATCTAAACTGGGAGTCTCTATCGTCAGACTTGACGGAAACTCAGGAGCTTTTACCCCTTCATTGGGCTGGAAGCAAGGGCTCTGGAAAAGGGAGGCCAGGAGGCTCAAGCCCCTGTTTTATCTTGTTGGTGCTAAGGCCATCTTAAGCCCTCCCCAATATTTTCCAAGAGAAGTCTAAACCCATGTATAAAAACAAACCACTGCTGCCAACATATTGGTAATTTTAAATAATGAAGCAATTAATTTAACGAAATATTTAATTAAATAGAAAACTGAAATCTCACAATTTTGCTGGTTATATTTTTCTATCATACGAAAAAAAACTCTTCCACAAAAATATATTAATTAACATTATGTCTATTTGTGATTGCCTTAAATAAAAATTTATTGAAACTTTTGAAACAGATAAAAACAAATATATACAATTTCCTAGTTGAATATAAGTTTAATTTGGACAAGATGCGGTTTATCAACCACAGCTCCAAAATTATATTTTTGGCATAGTATTTCTTTTATCCATCCTAATAAAATTAAAAAAGCTGAACATTTATTAACAAGCTTTCTTATTGTTACTTTAATAAAATATACAATTTTTAAACCCTACGTTAAACATTGTTGAGATAATATATATTTAATTTTGTATGTATGGTTTGTAAGAAAAATACTAAGTATTTAATCAACCCTAGTTTAATGGTCCATTAAGTTGCCTTCCGCAATATGAGTCTTGACAGGGTTGATAAGTACACTTCTTAGTTTACCTTGAAAGGTAGCAGGCTTACCTTGCATAGTTCAACTACTGTGTAGCCTAGAAGTTAGAAACATAGCATGGCCAAAGCGAGGGGTGGGGTGCGAAGGGTTATGAAATTACAACCCCCCTACCTCCTCAAGAAACTTTCTGACATTGGTAATGTTGTTAGCAAAAGAGTGTTTAAAAAAGTCAGAGTTTGAACCTAAATATCTTAATTTGACTATGCAATCTGATCTTCAGAGATAGTAGTTTATCATCTAAAAGATTCAAATTTTTAAAAAATTGACAAGGAAGGACCACTTTAAATATAAAATAAAGACAATAAATTGTCAAATTATTTATAACTGAAGAACACTCTAAATATCTTCGTAGGGTTTATTTGAGTCTTGTTTCAATTATAACTAAATATCCACCGGAGCCGTCACTCGTTCTAATTGCAGTTCGAAACTTTATAATAGCTTTGTACATTTAGTTTACGGTGCCTTATTTTCTAGGGCCCAAGACTCAAAGCTATATTAATAACTTTTCGCTTTGGGGTAAAGCTTGAAAACATAATCTAATTATTTTATTAATCACAATTTGGCTCGGGAGTCCTGTGCACACACATACTACTTATAATAAAGTGCAGGTTAAATTTAATTTGCGCAAAATGAAGTAAAGAGTAAAACTTACTTTTTGTGTGCCCGTGCAGGACATATGATTATTCACAAAAATAGGGTAGGGTTGAAAGGCCGGTAGGAACAAACATGAAGTAGTTTTTGGAAATTAATATTTTGAATGTACATACTCAAGTATTATAGAAGGAAAAAACTAGTAGATTGTACCTAAAGGTGCGTTGACACGAGGCTAGTGTATTATGATCAGAGTTCCGTTGACACGATGCTAGTTGACTCTGATCAGGGTTATGTTGACACGATGCTAGTGGACACTGATCAGAGTTATGTTGACACGATGCTAGTGTACTATGATCAGAGTTCCGTTGACACGATGCTAGTGGACTCTGATCAGAGTTATGTTGACACGATGCTAGTGGACTCTGATAAGAGCTATGTTGACACGAGGTTAGTGTATTATGATCAGAGTTCTGTTGACACGATGCTAGTGGACTCTGATTAGAGTTCTGTTGACACGATGCTAGTATACTATGATCAGAGTTCTGTTGACACGATGCTAGTGGACTCTGATCAGAGTTCTGTTGACACAATGCTAGTGGACTCTGATTAGAGTTCTGTTGACACGATGCTAGTGGACTCTGATTAGAGTTCTGTTGACACGATGTTAGTGGACTCTGATTAGAGTTCTGTTCACGATGCTAGTGGACTCTGATCAGTTCTGTTGACACGATGCTAGTATACTATGATCAGAGTTCTGTTGACACGATGCTAGTGGACTCTGATCAGTTCTGTTGACACGATGCTAGTGGACTCTGATCAGAGTTCTGTTGACACGATGCTAGTGGACTCTG
>CABFWB010003922.1:24440-43700 GCA_902151455.1 Timema bartmani
CTCTTAGGAGAAATGTTTGCATAGCAATGATCTATCTCCATTTTAGACTCAATAGTCAATATTTACATTTTTTATTGGTCAAAATGTATAAATGAATAATTAAATATCAATGCGATGACTTGAAGATCTGCAACACCTTATAAAATGTTAAAATTTTAACCAGAAATCGAAATTTTAATACGAAGTGTTGACCCTTGTGGAAGACATTAAACTGTTTGAAATGCTCTTAGGTGGACAAAGATGCGCCTCTTTTCTCATTGATTCTATATCATTGTATATTATTTTATGCGTGTTCTTATGTGGAGTGGTGATGATACAATGTACGGTGTACATTATTCCGTTCAGAAATCTTACGAGTTTATAGAAAGAGAGAGAAAGTCTGTGCGGTGTGCCGTACCATTTATTTTGTTATGTATACATGTGCTAGGTATTGTTTTGTTTTATATATTAATTTGATTTTAATTTCCTTACTGTCATATTAATTGTTTTAAGATCCTCTTTCCTTTTCTATTTTCATATTTGTAAATAGATTTTTACTTCGATGGGACATGGAAGCTACTGTAACTCCAAATTTCAGTGTTGTAAGAAAATAGCTCCACTTTTGAGTTAAGAAGAGAGAAATTCTCTGGGAGCCGCAATAACATTTAATGTTTTTATAATCAACAGAGAATTACCAAGAATACTAAGACTTTTTATATAATTCAACCCACATTGTTTCATTTTCTGACATAATTTTATCTGCCTGTATATTGAATTAGCACTCCCACACATAAAAGTAGAAATAGAACCAACTTTCTCAAACGATTCAAGTTTACTTGCAAGCATACTAGCACTGTGTACACACAGCACAGACCTACTAGTAAGACTGTAGTAACGATACTAACATGGAGGTAACGAGTATTACTTTTCACAGAACTACTAGAAGACTGTATGTAGTAACGATAATAGCCTGGAGGGAGGTAGAATTACTGTTCACTAAACTACTGGTTAAATAAAATTCTGTGGTAATCTGAGTTTATTGTATGGATGAATAATAAAGTAAATAGACATACATTTAGAGTTCACAACATCATATAAGCCCATGAGCCATTCTAAGAACAATGTCTTAGATCAACATATTTCAATAGTACACTCATAAAAAGTTTCCGGTCAGTGGTGCACCAAACATTTTATTTTGGGGAGGGAGGGTGGGCTAGGAGGAACCGGGAGGCTCCTTCTGATTATACTGTACATATTATATTGAAGCAATTATTTTATTACTTTTTCTATTAAGAATTATAGAGGCACCTTTAATGTAAGTATGGATAAAGCTTTCGAATATAAGCTCATAAGCTTGGTCTTAAAATTTAACATACCTACTCGACATATGCTCAATGCTCTAATTTATTGTTCTTCTCTATGTGTTTTAGAATTTTATTAAAATTTGTGCCAATGGTCCCTGTAGGCTGACCTCTGGAGTTGTATATTTCCCTTCCCCCCCTGCAGATTGAAATATCCACTGTGTAAAACTTCAGCCAGAATTCCGGGAACGATAGCGTGTTTGACAGAATGACGGCCAACATTTCATCCCTCACTTAACATTCGAGTCCTCATCAAAGTTTTTCGAATAATTGTGGTGTAGGTTTTTATTTTTTCCTCTTGTACAATACACATTCAAATGATGCCCTTTTTATCGATGCAGAAAATAAATACAAACAATTGCGTGTATCACTGTAAAATATTACGTTATTTGATACATATTGAATGATGTGGTTTCGGCGTCACAGACCTCCAAGTCTTCAGTTAGAGTTAATATCAATATTAATAATGAAAAATATAGTGAAACCTAAAATTTCACTAACATATTTTTCTTATGTAAATGCAAATTATAAGATGAATACTGTTGCTAATACAATGTACAGACCTTTTATATACATAAGTAATCTAACAACACAATATATTTATAATATGTATGAATGTGGAACGCGGGTCTAGGTCCGTATTTTACGGTTAACACGACCAAACTAAAATTTTGGTCAAAATCGGTTATAGGATATTAAGGTAAATATTTTCAGACACAAGCTTTACTATTCTTTTCTAACCCTTAATTATTAACCTTCTCGTTTAATACGTTATTACTAACCATGCGTAAAATTTATTCATGTACTCTTTAGACTAGTTTTACTACTATAAAAATGTTTACTTCCCCCTTTTTATTTGTTTGGTAGTGACTATCTATATTTAGTATATTAATAAGGTTATACATATTTTCTATTTTTTATTATAAGCGATTATAGAATATATTAAATGTTAAAAATATTTTAAAATATTACAAAAATTACAAAAATTTGACGGTATTATCAAAAAGTTTAAAGACATAAAATATTTTTTGTTGTGTCTTTTAGGCTACATAAAACTATTTATCACAAGTTAGGCAGATTTTACGTTGATGTTCCATACAAACAATAAGTATTAGTGTGCCTTCTCTTTGTGTAGGAGCAATATGAGCAATATTTCCTCTCTAATTTTTGGGCTACTACTTGATTACCTTGATTCTGGGAACTGTACGGTTTTGTCTCTTCCAAAATTTCACTGATCGTTTTTCGTAAATATCTAGGGATGTTCAAGATAAGCCTCCGTTCTTCTCGACACGAATCACATAATTGGCGAAGTAATGCTATCAAAAATTATAATCCTTGAACTTGTTTTTTACCATCATTTACGTGACGAAAAAGATTGTATTTGTACAAAACAAAAGCATTTATGTGTGCTATATTGATCATATTAAAAATAGCACAGTGTCCATCTTCTAGTTTTTCTTCCGAAGTTTTTGTTGTTACACAACTGGTCGAATGAATAGATGCCTCCTTCTGTTTTGTTATAATCTTAGATTGTTTGTGGTTTTTGGACTGATAATAAACTAACACATCTTCATGAGCTGATGAAACTAATAGGGCGAGTTTATTTTGACGTGTCAAGAAAGACACAACTGTAAAATCATTATTGAGTAAGAAAAGCGAAGAGTTCGGCTTTCTTTCTTGAAATTTTACATTGAAATATTCTGGCGTTAACTCTCTTTTATTTTTCTTAAAAAAAATTATATTAATTTATAAAATAAGATGAATGTAGTAATAACAATAATTAAACGTGGCGGTAACACTAACTTTGCAAAAAATATTACGTATGGATATTAAACAATAATACTAACAATGCTTAGATTTTACGTACACAAGTGTGTCAGCCTTTGCTTGGCAAAATCACGACGACAATCTCATTTTTTAACTTCAACACGTCTCCAAGGCCGTAGCCAGCCAATAATTTCAGGGGGGGTTTGTGGGTACATCCTCCAATTTCCGGAAGCTAGAAAAATTTCTAAATCATAAGCATTTTTGGAAGCTATCTGAAGTGTTTTTTATGGCAACATTACCCCCTAACTTCCAGAGGCTAGGACAAATTCTAAATATTAAATACCTCTAGAAGCTCTCTTAAGTGTTTGTTTTAATGGTCAAATAACCCCATAACAGCCGAACGCTAGGAACATTTCTAAATATTAAACAACACTGGAAGCTATCTGAAGTGTTTTTATGGCACCATAACCCCCTAACTGCCATAGACTAGGAAAAATTCGAAATATTAAATACGTCTAAAAGTTATCTGCAGTTTTTTTTATGTTAACACAGATCCTTAACTGCCGAAGGCGAGAAAAAGTTATGGATATTAAACACCTTTAGAAGCTCTCTGAAGTTCTTTTTTGGCAACATAGCCTCCTAAATGCTGAAGGCTAGAAACATTTCTAAATATTAAACACATCTAGAAGCCCTCTGAAGTGCTTTTTATGGTAGCACAGCTCTCTAATTTGTACTTGTATCTTAATTTTGATATTGTTTGAACTATAAATAAAGCCATATATATTGTGTTTATAAAATTTCGGGGGAAGGGGGGCGGATTGAACCGCCAAATACCCCCTGGCTACGGCCTTGCACGTCTCAATGACAACTAAATGCTGGAAGCATAGCTTGAAGGAGCATGCGCTCTGGCGTGCCGGTAAGTAATTAACGGGAAACAAAAATTTGGTATGCATAAATATAAGGTGGTTAGTGATTAAGGGTTAAACATACCCTGATAAAGATGTTATTATTAACTATTTATTTAATTTTTTTTTTCAAAATACTACATTTTTTCATCAAAATAATTTATTTTTCATACTAACAACTGTCTCTGTAACTTATCGATTGTTTAAAATTTTGAAAATAAATGGATATAAAGTCATAAATGGCTTTCTAGGGCCAACATTTGTAAGGAAAACATAAAGGTCGACTATAAAAAAATAAGACACTTTGAGTTAAATTGTCTTTAGCTCAGTAGGTAGCGTGTCTGCCTACTGTGTTAAGGGTCTCGGGTTCAATTCCCGGCATGGCCAAACATTTATCATTTGTGAAAATATGAATTTAACCTTTCACATTGATAAGTTAACGGCCGGCGATTGAATGTTGTGCCTGTACTAGTCTTAAGATAGATTATAAGGCATATGAAGCTATGACAGGCCTAGAAAGTCGGTGTTGGAAAATATATGATTTGGAAAAAATCTGGCGCAGGCCACAGACTGGAGATAGTAATGGATGTAATATATAGTCAAATTGTGGGACTTTAATATTTTTATTTAATTGATAATATGATACAGAAAAAGTTTAATGCCAATGGTATATATATTTTGAGGGCTTGGGGGGACAGGGAGTTACATGTTGGAATCAAACAAGAAACTATTATTTTAGGTTTTGCAGATACATGTATTTATTCAGTAAATTGAAATAAATTCTATACTGAAAGATTTGATCCCAATTATGAGCGATATTGTACCGATGGAGAGAGTGGGAATTTTTTTATATTCTCTTCTAAAAAAAAAGCGAACAGAAGTGCCAAATAAGTCCAGAAAACTACTAAAGCGGGAGGCAAAGGTAGGTGAAGAAGAAATGAAGTCAGTCAAAGCAGAAAAACGTGAAGAGGAAGATTCATTCAAACCTTATGAATAATTTGTTGTCTGGATACAAATGTTTGGATGATATGGATTTTCTTGATTAATTACCAGAAGATTTCATTGACTTAGATCCCCCAGGCTTTAAAATTGACTATTTTGTATTGACATCATTTAGAGTAACAAAGGAAATAGTATTCCTTACCGGTATGTTTGTTACTGTAATACATGTTCTAGGTCAGAGATGAGCAAACTACGGCCCGTAGGCCAAATATGGCCTACTGGTGTGTCCAATCCGGCCCATGGGATTAATCATTTAAATATGTTGAGTTGTGAAGCAGACTTTTTTTAATCACAACAAAACTGTATTTCTACAACACTATGCCAAATTCAACATTTATAAACTTGTTAAATCATGCCAAAAATTACATAGCATCGTTTCCAACCTCATATTCATGCAAACAAATGTTTTCGACCATGAATATTAGGAGAAGTGATCTTATAAACCGACTAACTACTGAGCATCTGTTAACTTCCTTGCAAATCATGAAACAATGCTAGAAGCTCATTCACAGTTTCACTCATCTCACATCCCATCTTACCACTGAGCATATGTCCACCTTCTCACAGATCATGAAACAATGCTAGAAACTCATTCACAGTTTCACTCATCTCACATCTCATCTTACCACTAAGCATCTGTCCACCTTCTCACAGATCATGAAACAATGCTAGAAGTTCGTTCACAGTTTCACTCATCTCACATCTCATCTTACCACTAAGCATCTGTTCACCTTCTCACAGATCATGAAACACTGCTAGAAGCTCATTCACAGTTTCACTCATCTCACATCTCATCTTACCACTAAGCATCTGTTCACCTTCTCACAGATCATGAAACACTGCTAGAAGCTCATTCACAGTTTCACTCATCTCACATCCCATCTTACCACTAAGCATCTGTTCACCTTCTCACAGATCATGAAACACTGCTAGAAGCTCATTCACAGTTTCACTCATCTCACATCCCATCTTACCACTGAGCATCTGTTCACCTTCTCACAGATCATGAAACAATGCTAGAAGCTCATTCACAGTTTCACTCATCTCACATCTCATCTTACCACTAAGCATCTGTCCACCTTCTCACAGATCATGAAACAATGCTAGAAGCTCATTCACAGTTTCACTCATCTCACATCTCATCTTACCACTAAGCATCTGTTCACCTTCTCACAGATCATGAAACAATGCTAGAAGCTCATTCACAGTTTCACTCATCTCACATCTCATCTTACCACTAAGCATCTGTTCACCTTCTCACAGATCATGAAACAATGCTAGAAGCTCATTCACAGTTTCACTCATCTCACATCTCATCTTACCACTAAGCATCTGTTCACCTTCTCACAGATCATGAAACAATGCTAGAAGCTCATTCACAGTTTCACTCATCTCACATCTCATCTTACCACTAAGCATCTGTTCACCTTCTCACAGATCATGAAACAATGCTAGAAGCTCATTCACAGTTTCACTCATCTCACATCTCATCTTACCACTGAGCATCTGTCCACCTTCTCACAGATCATGAAACAATGCTAGAAGCTCATTTATAGTTTCATTCATCTCACAGCCCATTATAAAACTCTTCTGAATGAAATTAAAACATGCTGAACCAATGCGGTATTTATGAGTGTTATATACATCCTCAATGTATTTAAATTTAATAATGTCATTCTATTATGGGTGTGTATACTTTTTTTCTAAATTAATTTTGAAAATGTAACGAATAAAATTTTTTGGCCCACCAGCTCTTTTCATCTAGCCCTTCTGTAAATATGTTTGCACATCCCTGTTCTAGGTGATAACGAAATTAAGGCGGCTGAGTTAATCAGAGAGAAAGTAGGGATATCAAACGCTGTCAGGCCACTCGATTTAAAATACAATGATCTGTGTCATTTTATGGGACTACCTTTTTATTTTGTCTTATATTATACTCCCTTTCGCCTTTCAGCTACAAGCACAATTTATAGTGTAACTAAGAAAGTGTGGTAAAGAAAACTAAAAACTTATTTCAAGGTAAAGAGGAAGGCTCGCTGCTAGTTCTCAAATATCTTAAAATTTTCTGTTTTGTGGCTATGAACAACAGTATTTGTTAGAGGAAGGCTAAATCCAGAGCTCATTTTCACTGAGCCTAGTCTCATAACGCCGCAAGTAAGCTTACAAATTTGTTAAAAAATGAGTTAATGACACATTTTCACACATTTATTTATATATTAGTATAACTCAAGCTATAGGGTTGTTTAGGAAAAATAGCCCTGTTCTCCTATACACTTTAACTAGAGACATAATGCCAGATCAGAGCAGATAGATATACTTAACAGGCGGGAAAAGTTATTTGGAAATAAATTGCAAGTTGTACTTGGCGCTGTTTTATATTTCACTCCTTTTCGAGGCTGAATATTTTAAGGATTTTTGTGGTGTAGAGCTTGGTACGTTTTATACATTAATGTTTTTGGTAGGATGGAATTCCAAGGAACTATATATTTGAATTTGTTTGGAAGGAAAGTAAGTAATAAATGGAACCAGTCTCTGTACACTCAGCCGGGAATCGATCCACGTTATGCTTGTCACTGGCAGATTATAGTAAATAAGCTTGAGATTTAGACCTTGTGCCCATCGGCGTGTGTTTATTTGATGTTATTTTTAAAACAATGGAAATGTTAAGGAAGAGCTTCAGTATAAGATTTTTTTTTTACACAAACTTGTTAATCTAGATTGTACAAATTGTTTTCCAATGTATTAAAAAAATATTCAAATCTCAGGTGAACACAAATAAGATGAGTTCTTGAGATTAGAATCCACTTCATCTAATGTAACAGTTCATGTTGGTTCATGTTGATGTTGAATGCGGTGTTGCAGGTTGTTGAATAATTTACTATTAGATTATAATCTTATTGGATTAGAAAGGGCTCATCCATAAAACACTTCACGCTTTTTTTATTTCCTTTTTGATTACTCCCCCCTCCCTGTAACACCAAGCTGAAGCCTAGTCTGAGTAAATGTCATTATTTCGTAAGGAAGCTTTTGTGACGCTAAAAGAGGAACTCAGATTTAATACAACTCAGAATAGGAAGTTATCTATAAGTTACGCATACTAACAGTGAAAATTATATCAATAATAAGTAATTTTTTCAACATTTACTCCTCCTGCTCCCCATCCCCTCTCAATAGCGTTACTTACCCGCTTCGGTGGCTGCGTGGTCTAAGGCGCTACTCTCACTGTATACTAGACTGCCGATGACGGAGAGATCAAGGTTCGAATCTTGGTTGGGTGTAATGAGGGTGGTTTTTCCCTGATGGTTTTCCACTCTCCCTCCACACAAATTCGGGTACTTTTCCTCTAAATATAACCTTCCTAATACATAAAACCACTAGAGTCATTAGTACATAAGCGTATAGCCCGAACGGTTGGTAAAACGCGATGCTAAAAAAAATAGCGTTACTTGGTTTATGGATGACCCTTAACACCACCAACAGCACAGTTCCAATATTTATTGCAATATTTTGAGATTTAAAATAGAATAAGGAAGATTAAATAAATAAAAGTGTTTTGGAATATTACTTATTAAATACAAAAAAGATTTCGATGTAAAGAAAATATCAAAAATAGCGTTTTAAAATAAAAACATCTGGTCTCAATAATATTTTCTTACTAAATGACTGACAATGACCTTTAATAAATAGTTTAGTATTGTAATTATATGCATAGTTGTGCTTTAAAATTTGTACCAAATCTAATGTGAGAATTAGTCCCCTTTGCTGAATTGCACCCTTTAAAACGATTATTTCAACCAATCAGAAAATAGTTTTCGTTGATTTGATTTTGATTTTTTGTGTGTTTGATATAGCATCATTCTAATATGTGTATTCGTCAAAATAAAATAAAAACAATAACATGAGTTAACTTTAATGTTTTAATATTTGCTTTAAAATAACTGGCCTTTTTTTTTATAGTTGAACGATTTTCCGCTTGAGGAAGGACTCTGATGGCGGAATTTATGATTGATTAGACGTATCATGTTCAATTTTCATTGCAAATCATTAAATTAGATTTAAATTTAAGGCGTAACAAATACGTGCACATCTTAACTCTAGATTATTAATTTGTGAATCAATCTTACCGTTATTTATCGCCAAAAGTGAATAACTGAAATCACTTCTTTGATTTGAACAAACTGTTTAAAAAGGCCTGTTGGCTTTAGAAATTGTGTTTAGCTAAATGTAGTCTTATATAGAAGTAGGCCTACCAACTACACTTAATTTAATATAGTTTAATTTTCTAAATATTTTTATAAGATCATATTCTATTTATAAACTAAGCCTGAAAATAAATTTAAATCCAGCTCTACTTTTCAAGTATTTTAATTCATAATTGCTACATTAAAAATATGGTTATCTAAATATCTAAAATGTTTCTCGATACATACAATTTAATTTAAACTAGGGCATTGTTGAAGCGTTGGTTACAATCATTTATAAAGCCAAATTTATTCAAAACTTTTTTGGGCATTAAAATTTCTACAGAATGAGGGCTTACTCAACCTTCAAACTAAAGGTTTACTCTTCAAAAAATGTAAACTTTCAAAAGCCTCTAAGCTTTTGGTGTTTAACTCATAGCAAACGCGTCGACGCGTCGCGATGGTGAGATATTTCTAGCTTTATACCAACTCCAATAATTTTATTGATTAGTAAAAATTATACAATAAAGTCATTCTCAAACATCCTCACTTTAGAAAGTTATACTACTATAAAGCCACATGGCTTACTCACTCACTCCCTCACTCACTGACATTAATGTTCACCCACTTCTAGATGAGCTAGAAACTTGAAATTTGGCAAACTTATAGCTTCTAGCCTGTAACTGACGGTAAAGTTCCAAAAAGTTTTTAAAAAACTTTTCAACCCCCGAAAAAAATTCAAAATTGCGGAGCAACTTTAAAGTTGGTGCGGACCTTTCTTTGGAGATTTCTTGTGGCTAGACGGTAATACCTCTCAAAAAACGGATTGCACCAGCAGCTACGGATTTGGCGAGATCCACAAGTTTTGACCTTTTACTTTTTGTCGTATCTCCATCGGTTATACCATAGATAGAGCTAGATTTTTTGATGTGAGATAAATTTTGCATATTTTCTACATATTTTTATATTTAAAAACAACGCTGGAATTATATTAGTTTACATCCACTTGCAAAGAAAACTCACTGGGTGTTTGGGGGTGGAGCCCCCAACGAGCAAAGCGAGTAAATGTATATAAAGTCTTTTAACAACGAAAACCCTTTCAACTGGTGGGGGGGAAAATGCAGGATTTATGGACGATGGAGTGAAGTCTTGGCTGTGCGCATGCGCGTTCGTAGCTTACATTAGTTTGTTTTCTTTGCATCTCCAGTGGGTCCGGAATTTCTGATCGGGACTACAGCGTGTGAACATTAATAGACGCCTCCTCCCTCCTCCCCCCCTCCTCCACCATTCTTCCGCCACTTTTCAGCACACGCTCTTAAACAAGACGTAGAAGAAGAGATTTTTTTTGGTCAGTTTAATATTTTACAGGAACCAGAAATCTATTATATAGTAGGATAATGGTAGGAAATAAGACCTTTCAGAGAGAAATTCCTACCGTGAATGGAGTATAGTTTGGCTAACCACAGGTCTAACCACACGGCCAAACCCCAGCTAATACAGTTTTCATGTTCATATACATGAGGTTTCTAACAATCACGTTCTGAACCGACTGATTATCTCAGTACACGACTTATCACCTAACTTACATCTATAACAGACACAACATCCAGCCCCCAGCTGTGAAAAGGGAAGCACGCATTTCACCAATGATATATTTTTCGGAAATGTCAGGAATCAAACCCGGGACTCTTAACTCACTAAACAGACACGCTAGTGACTTAGCTAAGGTGTCAGACTAACGTATAATAATTGTTTCTATACTTAAATTAATAATATTTAATTTAAATTTGGTAAAATAATCATAGGATTATAATCTATGCCTCATGAGTATTTATTTGTTTGCCCGAAACGGAAATTTTTTATAAAAAAAAATTAAGATGCAACAAAAGTTTAATATTGTAGTAGAGGTTTTAAGGGACATGTGATAACAATAGCTTTTCTATTGCTTTATTAATCCAAAACTCACTTTCTAATAGTTTAGTAACCAAAATATCCTCATGTACAAAACCCACTTAAATCCACTTCTGGGAATTGTGGAAATGTACCTGTGTTAGTCGCATTTAAAAAAACGTATTTAGGTGAAATTATATTGTCAAACAAATACAGTCAAATATTAAAAACCTTCCATGTGTTACAAACCCTGAGCAACCCGTTTATACTCAGAATCAGTTTTATAAAACATATCTATAAAATAAATAGTAAACATAGTAAAAATCTTAGTAAATCTAAAGTAAGCCCTCAATTTTTCAATGAACTTAATTTCTAGAGTGCTATTTTACTTTGATTTTATTTCATTCTGTTCGTCAATTACGACTTGCAAAAATGTAACCCTAATTATTGCAGCTTATCTACGATCTACGATAACTTCTTTGTAATTGGTTCCATTATTTCAGCCCTTGTTCAGTTGTCATTTAAATGTTAAAGTAAAGTTATTCCCAGATATTATCCTAACAAGTTGTAAATAGGTAAAATAACAATTTAATGGTCATTTGTTTTAGTATGTGCTGCGGGCTCCTATATCTAATTAATTAATTGACAGATTTGATCAAACTTGTTTTGTAAGTATAAGTAAAACTAAATTCACACAAAAGTTTAGGTTAGTTATTATTTGTTTTTTATATCGTATGAGCAATAATTATTTGCCTTTGACCTTTCAATCAAATGCCCTTCATATCAAGTAATCTTTAAATTGACCTTAAGCTTTATATATGTTTACATAATATATAGTTATATAGGCTATATTCAGGTAGTGAGAGAATGCAAAGAAAAAATGGGTGAGGGGGGTGAGGAGGTTGACATAAATATGGATAGATAGATAGATAAAGGTAGATTATATGTGTAGATTTATTTCTTTTAAAAAGGGATTGATTACTACATAATTTTTTTGACAGTTGATGTAGCCAACGTTAGATGTACTTTGAAATGATTACAAGGAGATATAGGTTTATTGTGTTCTGTGGTAAGGGTGAATAGCTGAGTTGCCATGGAAAATAAAAAAGATTTTCAACAAACTTAAATTGCCATGGAAAGTAAACAAGGACTGAAAAAATGGGACATATTGGGAGTAGACATTTGATATTAATTGGTGAATATTGGGAGATACATACATGTATAATATATATTAATAAAATAGTGCATACATGCCAATGCGTTTATTTACTGTAAACCGTCTAGTTTACCATAGTAAAAAAGGCCAACATTCAGTTGAAGAAGAAATAACACAAATAAGTCAAGTGGGAAATATTGCGTCAAGCTAATTAATCCGTAGCCCAAGGAAATAGTTGGAACGTAACACAGTATCAACTATAATATACATAAATATATTTCATCCATACACCAGTGAAATCATAACAACCCGGACACGAAGTATTATTAACAAGAAATATTTTTATTCAAGATTTAATTAAAACTTGAATGTAACCAATGTATGTTACTATGTTTAATCTCTAACAAAAAATTGTTGCTTGAGCTCATCTGTACCAGCAAAACTTTAACATTAATGGCAGAATTTGCTGCATAGTACCCTAGTACCTCTATAAATAGCCTTATTCATGGATATATATATATATATATATATATATATTTGAATCTGAATATATATACATCTAGGTATATTACAAGGGGCGTAGACAGGTGGGGGTCCGAGAGGTCAGGACCCCTCTGAGATTAAGGGACCCCCCTGAGATTAAGGGACTCCCCCTGAAATTTGTTGGACGCCCCTTTAAAGTGGGTCCACAAATACATATAAAAACCTAATGTTTAAGTTTTTTTAACCTTACTAGAGTGTGAATAATATATGTCATCAACCAAATATTTACCTTCAAGATACACCTTGTAAAACTACCGATTGTAAAATTAGCTCTGTCAACATTTCAAAGAATGTACTTCTTTTCTTATACACTCATTTGGTATTGGAAAACAAAGGACGTTTCTTGGACTGAGCCGAGTAAGTGGGATCCCAGAAAATTGGGACAAACATTTTTGCTATAACATAACAACTGTCAGAAGTGGAGCTAGCAGCTTATGTAGTTAGGTTTACTGTTCTTCCCCCACCCATTATCTCAACATACCCACTTACTCAAAACATTATCTTCTAGCTATGAACAATTTGAAAGAAAGGGCAGGGTTGGGGGGTCCAGCCCCCTAGAATTTGTTGGCGGACCCCTTAGAAAAATGAGCTTTGTACGCCCTTGTATATGATTATCCATCCAGCTATCTTGTCTCTCAATCCAAATATCTTGCTATCAATCTATGTACACCTGTAATATCTTTCATCTATAAATGTATGGTTGGCTAGACAGTACTATCTCTGGTCTCTAGTGTTCTCTATTAGACACTATCAATAAGTTGTGGTAGCAACAAAGGGCTGTCTGCATATGTAATCCAGATTAAGGGATCAACCAAAACAGAGCGCTATTTTGATATTGAGGGAAATTGGTTAACCCCAGACACAATAAACCGTGTTTGTTTAGCCATATACCTCCATACATTGTTTATCGATGCTATTTGTTAACTCTTACATTATTTGGAAACTGTTTAGACCACATAGTTTAATTGAGGCTTGACAAACTAGTTTGAAAATAAAGTTCACATTGAAAGTGGAAAATGCTCAAGAGGCCACATTAAAAAAATTCAACCTTATCAGCAGTTTAATTAAAATGGACTCCAACTTAATATACGAGTATTTTTATAGACCAAAATAAAATTTAATTTAAAAAATAATTAGACTTAACATTTGGTTTATTTAAGCACCGTGTTTTACTACTCGTTTGGACTATAATTATATATACTAATTACACTAATTTATTAGGGAGTAGGGAGGTTATATTTAGAGTAAGTGTACCCACATATTTATGTAGACAGAGTGGAAAACCATTTGGGTAAAATCAACCTCAATTCACCCGACTGAGATTCTAACCCCGATCTCCCCGTCATCGGCTGGTCAGTTTATTTTGAGAGTGACGCCTTAGACTATGTGATCACCAAAGCGGGTCTTACCCTTTATTTAAACCAATAATATTGTAATTTTGATCGGGCATTCTTTAATAGATTGCACATTTGTAAAATGCTATGAATTTTAAGAAATCAAAAGTGAGAAGGACTAACATTCCCTAATGCTGTCTCTCCGTGTTACCAACAATCGGGCCGAGCTGTTTTTCGATTCAGGCCCCATCTAAGGGAATAGGAGAATATAAGTGGATTTTAATGGAACTAAAATTAAAGTGACTCTATTGACTTAAGCCAACCTGCTAAGTTCGGTTCCTAAGATACACTTCCTAGTGATCGTTTTGGATGTTTATTGATAATCAGAGCTGTAGTAGGTTAACATAGATTATTTATTAACCACCTATTTGTATACTTCTAAACAACTATAAATTGTATGTTTAATTAAAAGAAAATATAGGTATCACCCGCATCGGTGGACAGGCGGACTAGATGTGGAGCTTGGTACGGGTAGGTCAGGCTGTGAACCGAGGCTGGTATAGGATGATTGTGAGCATTAGAGCAGACCACAAGTCACTACAGCTGTGTTTCTGACGGGTCCAAGACACGCTCATTGAGGAGAGCCTCGTCCACGAACGATAAAGATTTGCGACTGCAGTTGGGTCATTCACTCTACAGTTTGCGCCATCAAACATTGGGAGTTGTGTGTTTTCTTCAATAATACTGTGCGGAGAAGATGGTCTTTGGTGTATTGTGTTATCGCCAATGTGTGTTTCATGTCATTTGTGCTTGTCATCTATTGGGAATATGTTTATAGCTTCATTAGATAGTTCTTGTATTTAGAAAGTACGCCCGGACGTAATTCACACCCCATCCTCCCCATCGCCGACAAAGCGGGCTAGATGAGGCTGACGAGTCCACGTGCCTACCGATGCAGGTAAAATTTGGAATAGATGTAATAAGTTTTGCAATAACAAGGAAGATATGCACACTCCTATTTTCCTGGTGAATACAAGCATGACTAAATACGGTCTGAGACCAAAGATAGGAGTTTCGGAATTTCATTGGTCTAGAGATTCCTCAGTAATAACCATAAATACGTAGTGTTCATCAGTGAGGTAGTAAATGTTATGGCTTCTTCATTTTTACGATGTTATGAACAAAATATCTCGTCGGTAATAAAGTTCTCTCACAAGCCATAAATAAATGAGACTCGTATATCATTCCCATCACTCCATTAACCAAATTAATTTAAATTATTTCCATTTTATTGCTCACACTGTGGATATCGAATATATTGCTGCGTGATTTATCAATTTAGATTTTAATATTAATGCAGCGATGAGTATAACTTTGAGTATATCTGAACAGAACAATCTCTCTGAAACTGAATATTCACTACTGTAGAAAATAAAGTAGTCAGCTGAATGATATGACGCCCCTAGTACAGTACAGTGAGATTTTAGAATAAATAAATTTTTGAACACAATCGTACTAACTCTCGCACATTGTGTAATATAGCTTCGAATAAAATGTTCAAACATTGGTTTTCAGTAAACTACCCGTAAAAAGTTTTAGTCATAGAAACAAACACATCACAAAATATACCAACACAATAACAACTCTTGATTTATAAACTTTAAACTAAACTTCAAATATTTTCAACAAATTTCAAATTTTCATGAGTAAGTTATTTGTAAACTACCATAATACTGTTTGTTATTTGTAAAATTTATTTACATTTATCATGAAATCTTTTCTCAAGTGCCCATTTAAAACTAAATAAGGGTCAATTAAAAAAACACATTTTTTCTGTTTTGTGGAATTTAAAAAAAGTCAAATACTTTTTAGTTTGTGTTAAGTAAGCTAACATTGAATTAGTTAATTTTAGAAAAGCAAAGCTACGTTATTCATTATAATGTAAAATTAATCCTCCGATATCAATTTGAAAGAAAAATCGCCATGATATATTTTCAAAAATACCAAAAATTTACAAAAATCAATCTTTAGTCACTTACTGTAAATATTTTTGTTGGAAAAACCAATATATAATTATATACTAAGTAAAAAACATACCAGATATCCATTTTGAACCAAATCATTATAGCAATTTTTTTAATATTCAAATTAAAAAAAGGCGTCATTAAACTGCCCTTAAGAGAATCTAACCCATAAAAAACTAGGGAATTACAAGCTGCAAAAAGGTGTATTTAACACAATTTAAAATATGTATATTTCTTTGCATCACTCGGTAGTTAGAGTGTAGCTCTACAAACTATGCTGAAAGGATACATATCTTCCCACTTGGACATGGCTTCTTTCTTTGTTTAGTTTAACCTTTTTGAAAGATGCCGAATGGGCAGATCTAACACAGCTGCAAAGTATGCAATAGAATGTAGCCAATTTAATAACTTCATCAACATATATGAAGTGAAAAAAGTCCATAATGCATAAACATGCGAACCTTAACTAATATCTTGATGCAAGACTTTATATTAAACAGCTACACGCTGTTATTTAAAAAGCATCCAGAATATAAAGTTAGCTATTATTTATTAAGATATATTTCAAAGATAATTTAATTATAATCTTGGCTGGACCCATTATTTGTCATGTCAAGCAGTCCAAAAATACCCATTTGGAACCAAATCGAGTCATTGGTAAGATATTTAAGGTTTATGAAAAATTTATCATCAGTAAACTACCCATAAATGAGTTATCTACCCATAAAAAAATAAGTGTACAGTGTTATTTGCTATACCACACAATTCTCAGGTAAACTTTTAAACAAAATCGTAGATATAGTGCTATTTATCATGGCAAAAAGATCCTATACATACATTTTAAATAAATCCGTTAGTCATTTTCAAAAAATTTGGAACGTAAAGATCTCTCTTCAGCAGACTCCTCTTAATTTGAAAGCTAGGGTAAAAATCAAAATATAATTTTGAGGTGTATTCCTATAATACCTAGATATAAAATTCGAACAAAATCCATCGTACCGTTTCAAATCCGTGGCAAGGACAAACAGTCAGACAGACATGGAGACAGACAGAATAATTGTAAAATACACATTTTTGGGTTCGGGATTATATAAAATGTAACTATTCATCATAATCTACAGATCAGTTTTTTCACGATTACAATACTTGCTATTGATATGAGAAAATAAAATAAATGGTACGGTGAACCGCACAGACTTCCTCCCGCTTTTATCTTAAAATAAGACATTTGCTAAAAACTCGTAAGATTTGTGAAATGAAATAATAGGTCAACAAATTGTTGTAGAGACATTACACCAAAGATTATAAATGAAATAATATACACTGTTATTTAGTTACTCTATGTGTTTAGGAACTAGAAAAAACTGTTAAAGAAATATTGAGAAAAGAGAAATTTATTGTTGACTTTGTCCACCAAAGAGCTAAGGATAAAATTCATTTTCAGAGAGTCGAATTAAAAAGTACATATTTCTTATACCTCAGAAATAATTGGGTTTATAAAAATATAATTCAAATAGATTTGTTATCTTTAATAGTACTACAACTTTACAGCGAGAAGTTATTTTGTATCTCAAATAGTTGCGGAGAAATGATGAAAATTTGATAATTACCCTCATGTAAGGTACCCTCAAAATCATTTAATAGAAAATGAGAATTGCTATCTTGTTTATAGTGATGAACAGTGTCTAGTTATTAGATTTAATCAAAATAGTTAGAGCGAATTTTGAGAAAATTGATTTTTCCTTTTTTTTTTTTACCCTTCAGTAAACTACCCTTAGATCACAATTAACTGTTCTAAAGCACTTTAGCTTTTCGAATATATATATATATATATATTACAATACTCACATTTTCTCTCCTTGCACTCCATCGAGTTTCTACTATGTACAGTACTTGACACTTTGACCAGTGACTGAAGTCAGAATATCCCAGCGATGGGTCGAGGAAGAAAAAACGTGAACAAACTCTCCACAATTCAAAAAAAAAAAGTAACAGAATTCTCAGCTACAGAAACTGTGTGAATACCCACCAAATTTGGGGTGTGATTTTTACTTGTAACTAATTCTGTTTTTCTATTAATTTCCTTGATACATCTCTTAACGCCACTATATGACCAACCATCTCATCAGCACTAGCATAGGCTTGTCCTCTACAATTTTGAATACCTATTCCGTTGTTTTCTAATTTTTGCAAAATCATAGTTGAAATATTCTTGGTGTTTTACCTTTTGTTTCAATTAAATCATCAGATGATTCTACTACCTTCAATTTATTTCCATTGATTATAACGTAGCGCAAAACTTGGTTCGTTTGATCCTATGAGAAATATCAGGAGTGTTGTCGAATACCATAGAAAAGTACTTGGCTTCTTTTACTAGCTCGATAACTTTGCTTCTTACTTTTTCTCGTTCTGAATAGGCGACATAAAGGATTTAGTAAACTTTTCCAATCTTGATTCTTAGAACATATTCACGTAGCTCTGGATCGTATTCCACCAACAAATGAACTAATTCTAAAAAAAGTCCTCTATTTCCCGTTGATTCAGCATCAGTCTCATAATAAATTCCTACTCGATGATACCGTAAGGCTAAATTCTGTTTAGCTAGGAATCTAATCATATCCAACAATCTTGAAAGTATTTCCCTCCACTTCTTCACTTCGTTTTTAACTTCTTTTTGGTCCTTTTTATCAATTGTTGCTCCATGTCAGATTCTAATTTCCAACTCCTTCCATTGTGTGAAAGCTCGAACATGATCTACTCTGGATTCATGCTTGAATATTTTAAGATTAAGTTTCCACCACATGTTTATGTATATATATTTTAAGAAATCAAAGTTGAGTTTTAATGTGTTATTTATAATAATTTGAATGAGAGGGAAACTTAATAAAATTGCATCTGACGTCTTATAGGCTACTACCCTAGCAGAATAGAAACTTTTATTTTCGTTGCAGTAGAACAAAAGTGCCGCCCCCTATAAAGTGCCTAATGGGGCGCACCGCCCCCAACCCCCTTAGCTACGCTACTGGGTGGCCACCCCAAGCACCCTAAGTCTTGATATAATGGGTAATCCCTGAGCCCTTTCTAACTAGTGATGTATCTTTTTTTTTTTTTTTTTTTT